>JAQIXP010000212.1:0-31342 GCA_034700285.1 Proteroiulus fuscus | reverse complement strand
GCAATAACACACAAAAAACCATTCACTTTTTTCCTTAAGTCCAAATTTTGAAGTAAATTTCTGGGTCGCCCCACCTCCCCCCCCCCCTCCCGAAAAGGATTTCAGCATTTGACCTTGATTCCTGGATTGACTATGTGTGTTAATTTGAATTAATTGTGACACCACAGCATCAGGAGCGCAGCCAATGGGGGATTTTATGGGTTTAAACCCCCCCATTACAAACATTTTGCCTATGAAAAACCAGGGTTTTTTTTAAAAAAAATCGCCAAAAAAGAACTGGTCAAATATTGAATCACAATTTTCTTAAAAAAATACTTAGTTTTCTCAGCTTTTCTGTTCTTTTGTCTTTTGAAAGGGGCGTAAATGATGTTCTCTGCCTACCCGACGAAAAAAGTTATTTACGGCCCTGTAATGAAGCTTATTTTTCACTCATTCGCTTGTAATACAATGTCTTTATTTTTTTTCCTTCAAATAACTTACTTTCACATATGAATTGCAAATCTTATCCCTCTTAGATTCAAGTTTTTTTCCTTTTTCAACTAAAAATGAAAAATGTGGTCAGTTACATACAAGTATGACAATTTTAGGAACGTTCTATGCGAAAATTGTAAACGATAAAATTTAGCCTTACTGTGAATTGTTAATAAGCCGCTGTTAATATACAAAGCCAATTTAAGTTGACCTATAAAAGAAAAGAAATGCATCATCAGGCTATTTTGACCACTGGTCAGCTGATTGCTTGATTTATCCACGACCCAACTGACCTTTTCCTGTAAGAACTTCCCTAACTCTGTACTTGGTTTTTGCATTGCCAAGCTGGAAGCGATGTTTGACGAGATTATCACAGCTGCTGGATGGTTGGACATTGGTCAAGCGAGTTGCATTTCTACACTTGCAATAACACTGGTTCCTTCGAAATCGATGACAATGATGGTCATTATTAACCACATTGGTAAAGTGCCTAAAATTGGTGTTTTTGTCCCAAATGGAGTATTCTTCCACTGGACTTATTTCATCGTCGCTGCTTTCCGATTGGTCAACGAAGTACTTTCTGTTTCGAAAGTCGTAGTGAAATCCAGAATCCTCGGAATCAAAATCTTGAGAACTTGTCCCCGATGACCACCGGCGTCGTAGTGGACTTCGGGGGTTTTTCGTTTCTGCTTGGTCCATAAGGGTCACTTTCTGTTTTCTTTCATGTCCACAAAATGCAGCTTTCGAATCGTCCGAAATTTTTTTGGGTGTTTCAACCCGATTTAGTTTAAGTTTCTCCAATAGACTATGGAGAGAATCTTTAATTGTAGCAAAACTGTTAGCGCTTTGGCTTATGGCATCCGTCAAGTTGTTTTCTTCTCCGACGCCATTTTGTGTTGGTAGAACATCATCCAAATGGGTTTCAATAACTCCATTTTTAAAACCGGGGTTTCCAGGTTCAAGACCATATTCGAAAATTTCATCCATTTTGAAATTTTTTTTATAAATTACATTTGCTATAAAAAAAAAAATTAAAAATTAAAAGCATTGAAGTCAGTATACATGCAGTATACATTATATATATATTAAATCAAGTACGCTGCTACACCGTATAAAAATTTTAAGAGCTTAAAAACATTTGAATTTAAAGGAACAGTCTCACTTTGAAACAAGCTAGTCGATTTTAGGAAAAAGAGCATGAAATTGCAATTGGATTTGAACCTGCCGATCATTAGATAAAATGTCCCCAACACGTGGATTTGCATTAATAGAAAGCCCAAGTAGGCGCCATTTCACTGCCACTGTGTAGTGCCCTCTACTGGATAAAAGGCATCAGCTCCATATGTATACACGTCCTAGAGGGCGCCACCAAATGACACTGCTTGCTGAAAGCTATGGAAAAATGCATGGCGGCTATTAAATATGTATTTTGTATAGGCCTACATCATAATTTCTTCAATATGGAAACTGCTGCAATTATTATTGTCAAAGCCATTCATATCTAGTTAGTAGGCCTATGTACAATTTAAAAATGACTTGTTACAAAGTGGGACTTTCCCTTTAATATTCGACCATACAGTTCTTTTCCCCCTCCTTTTTTAAATAAAAATAAAATTATTCAAATGTCCCAACCAACTAGCGTCTGGTTCTACCATTTTATATTTAAAAATGTCATCACAATGGCCATTATTTCGGTTTGGCTAGACCTATTTAGATCCTCGGCGGTTGAAATATTCCTTCATGGGACCCCTATAGTTGAACCCGAATAACAACAATGAACTCTAATCCATTGAAAATCCAAGCACGTGCCTCCAATATAAAATTCAAAAAAAGAGTATAGGCCTACCTAAGAATATATACTAAACTGTGTAGTATATTCTTAATTCGTTACCAGTCTACAAAACTAATGCGCCCTCGTATACATAAACGCATTTTTTTCTGATCAAGAATCTCTGATTGCTTTGACTATATTTATTTTTAAGAAATTAAACAAATATAATAGCATAAATGAAAATATGTCCCCAGGATAAAAACTAAAAAGTTCAGCAATAAAAACTGCAATTGCGGACTGTTGGATTCTCAGAAATTAAACGAAAGTGAGCATTCCAGAAAAAAACTTGCCTACATTTTCTTTAGAATTCAGGTTTTCTGCGTTTTTGTTCAGTATCAGTATATCAGTATATCAGTATACTAGAACCCAACAGTCCAATGGCAGTTTTTACTTCACCATAGAATTGCAAATTACAGCGAAATTTAATTTAATTACAGAATTTTTTCCTACGAATTCTAGAAATTGCTCGAACATATTTACTTTTATAAATTCAACCCTATAAAATGATTTTAAGGTTTATTTGTTCAGTACTACTTGGATGATTTAAATAGGCCTATACAGAATAAATAACTGATCCCATATTGTTTTGCACGCGATGTAGGCCTAGGTATGCATACTATAAGAACTAAGAATGTATAAGTAATGTATACAGTTTTCTAGGAAAACAATTCCATAACTCTAAATTTTCAATATTAAAAGCAGGTTTATTTGGAAAAAAAAAATGTCAATGGAAACCCATGCACAATAGTTATTTTTTCACTCGTACAAGCTACATAATACTACTCATGACTTGTGAATTTATCAAAACTGAAGCAGCTGCAAAAAAAGGGAGCCGGGTGCATATTTTGCAAAAGCTCAAATAAGTAAACTTAACAAAGGAACTGTTTAGTTTCATTCAATAGACAATTCATGTGTACTGCAGAAGTTTTAATAAAAAACAACAATACAGTAATTAAACATTAAACGTTATTTTTGCATTTTCGATGCAATTTAAAGCAATTTCTAGAAGAAAAATATTCAGCAGAAACGTTACAGATTTCAAAAACTGCTAAAATCAAGTTTTACTGCAGTTACTTAGCGATTTAATTTGATTAAATTTAAATAATGCAATATTAATAATTGGACATTAATCAATGCCATAGTAACCCTGCATGAAGTATTTCAGCTAATGAATTTTATTCAAAACTAAAATGCAGAATTAACTAGTATCTGACCGAAATATAACCATAATTATTTCGATGGCTTAGTGCACAAAGTAGCAATCGAGTGAGCCATGGAGATACATGTAATACATGGCTCATTCGTTACTTGTGATACAGTATAAGTATTCGATTTGTTCCATTAAATTGTATTACTGGTACTAGTTATAACGATACCATAATTTGCTATAAAACTATTTTTTTGTTCTGGATCTGGCTGCACCCGATCTTGTTCCCTTAAATTCCCTCAAATGATGTATTTAGGTCAATATAGTACAGCAACGATGAATTACTCACCCAATTAGTTCATTCAACGAAATCACTTCGGTGATATATATTCGCACCATGGACATTGTGAACTAGGTCTCCGAACTCACTAATATCCAGATTTTCATCCTCCCATTGTGTTTCCAAGCAGTTAAGAAGGGCCTCCTGGGTGCTTTTTAGTGTGGTACCAAACTACTGTCTTCGATGTTGTTGTTGCTGTAGTTTCAAAAAATGCGCGGTTGTTAGCAATGACATAGTGCAGCGCGTGCTCAGATTTTTCAATGAGGTCCATTCGGTTGGTGATTGGACGGGGAGCATTTGAAGAGGGGAAGGGGGAATGGGAGGGGTGGGTAATCGGAACGACGGGACAGTACCTCTCTCCTAACAGCTAGACACCCTCCTAAGGGCCTCGGGATACCAAAAACTGCAATTTACCTGAATGCATGCATGGGAGAAAAAAGGTGCAATAGATACGAAACTGAGTTGTTGACCCCAAAAGGCAGATTTTTATAGAACCACTGTTTTTCCATAAAAAGAAATATCATGCTATTACATGTATATCCATGGGGTATTTTTATTGTGCTTAAGCTTTAGTAATTAAATATGTGAAATCCTATGAGATTGAAAGTATTTATATAATTACTAAGATTAAACTCATTCTCTGTATTTTGTTAGATTATGACTTTTAAAAGCAAAAAAAAAAAAAAAATTCCACAATGAACTGAAAAAAATTGTTTTTTTCTTATGCAAAAGTGAAGCAAATCTGTGGCATTATGAAACAAAAAATTGTGGAACTAAAACTGCAATTTGCAAAACGTCAGAAAACCTACTTCAAAAACACATTTCTCTTGAAGCAAAACTGCATTTTGAACTGCCAAAGCAACAGCCTAAAACCTGCACTTTGACAGAAATACTGCTGTTTTAGCAGTTTTTCCGACGTTTTGTAAGCTGCATTTTTTCCACGGTTTTTGTTACATAGTAACAGCAGCAGAACTGTTATTTTTTGTTAATAAACTGCAGATTTTAGTTTTTTGGCGTTTGAAATTTGCAGTATTTCCGAGTATCCCACATTTATTTGCAGTTTGTTTCACGGCATATGACGGATTTACTGCATAAATACTGCAGTTTACTTTGAAACTTTTTTATCACAGGATATTCAGCCTTATGAAATCTAAACTATAAAAAATCAATTAAATATTTTTATTAGTTTCAATACCAACTATAAACAATCAAAATATATTTATAACGAAGACAATATGTAAGCGCCATCGAGAAATGAAATATTTTCCAGTTTTCTCTTTACAAATATATATACGAGCTCGTATGTATATGCTAAACAAAGTCCTACGTAAGAGAAGGTAATGGAGAATTATCAAAAGCCAATAAAATAATAACATAAGGGGTTTGCGTGACTCTTTTAGGTAGCCATCTTGGATCAGGGATGCTGTTTTAAATTCTGACTCTTAAAACACGATCCATTGCCATGAAGACTACATTTTTAAATTGGCATTCACCAATCGATAAAAATATGTGAGACATGCCATCTCCACATTCAATCTGTTTCTCACCTGTCAGCTACCTTAAATGCCATTTTTATCTTAGTATTATGAATAATTTCCATGGTGGAATCGATTACAGCTGCTTTCAAGCTCATCAATTAAACGCAAATCTCCAAACTGAGAAGAATGATAAGCAGCAAATAAACTAACAGATTATATGATTAGAAATGAATAAAAGGAGCTCTCGTAACACTAGTATAGAATAATAACAATTTTAAGTAAATAATGTTTTAGCGGAGGAGGGGGGGAAGAAATGCAAAAATAAGAAGTGTAACTACTTATTTTTGAAATTGATAACTGCCGCTTAATTCCAGAACTTTAATTTTTTTATTAGAAATTAAATTTATAAAAATGTTTCTAATACGGTACTATTATCTAAACTCTACATCCTGAATAAAAGTGCTTAGTCAAAATCTACAAAATTCAAGAATTTTATTTTTAACTTTTTTACTTAAATTTATGGAAATATTTTTCTCTCGAATACTTTTCCCCCCACTTTTTGGGTTTGAAATAAACGCCAAGGTAATTTCGAAATTCAAAATTTTATTTGTTTGATTTGAAGAAAAAAAAAGCCCTAAACTTGGCTGTTCTAAAAGTTCTGGAACTAAGCGGCAGTTACCAATTTCAAAAATAATTAATTAATCCTGCCAAGAAATTTGTTATTTTTAACTAAACTTGAAAGCGCGCATATAAAATAAACTCTTTTGACTGGTCTGCTTCAGTGCATCCTGATGCTGGAGGCAGGATACCATTCATAAATTACGCAATGCTTGCCACCAATATTACAAAAAAACCTATACATGTAATAGGATTTAGGAAAGCCTCGTTTTCTATGTGCAACAAACTCTGGGGTTCTGTAGTATCGAACCCGCCTGAGCTGTGCCTGGACGCACTGAAGGCAGCTGGAACGTGCCAATCATCGAACCAACATATGGTATTGAACGTTACAGAATTCTCAACAAGATTTGGAACAAAACAACACTAAAGCTACCGTCGATATGTTAACATTTTTTGCGGAAGTATACATCAGTACGTAGAATGATTCAAAGGTCGTGCTAATTAGCAGCATTTTAAGTAAATTCAGAAGCTAAATAAAAATTAAATCATTAGATCGTCCATTTACCAATGACATAAGTCATTTGAATCTAAAGTCTAATATTTAATTTGGCCTTTTTTATGATACGTGGCAAGTGTGACATGACTCTCGAGGAGTGGGAATCAAACAATGTAATCTTTTCTGCAGATAAGTTCAGTTACGTACTAGTTTTCAGCTAATTATGAATTACATATGTATTAAAAACGAGGTCAGACAGTGATTGGCTTGGAAAGTTGCTAACTAAAAAATCAAATTGATCTGTGATGGTTTTTATTGGTAAGTGAGCATGTCTACAGAGGACGCCACATTTTTGTAAAGGAAACTATGAGGTCCACTAATCTCTGTAATACAGTCCTCTGCTCCAGACATTTAAATACTACCCTCGTTTGCACGTATTAAATCAGGATTTGAAACTTCTGAATTTACAACAAAAAAATCCTTTTTTCTCCTCTTTGAAAATCTATCCTTTAGAGAAAATGTAGACGACAAGTATTCTTTGGCATGAAGTGGAGCCCAATTCACCATAGTAATTTTTGAAAAAAATCTGTTCGAAATCATATCAATTATTTTGCAACAAGCAATACCATAAATAAGTATAAATGTATCAAAAATGCTTCACAACAAAAAAAAGTATGAATAATGGGAAAGAAAAACGGGATTAGATTAAGTAGGAAGAACAGCGTCGGTCGTCTCACACCGCGATAACGGATCTGTATTAAAATGGTAATTTCCCGAGACGCCATCTAAGCAACTAAAGGCAAACAAATTTCAGCATAAAATTTGCCAAAAAAAATCATGTCATTTTCGAATTATGAATTAAGACGAGCATTCAACTAACTCTTCTGGTGAGGACCAAATGTCTAAATTGATGAGAATAAATTGAGTACCTTGTACATCTTCTATTTTAATTGATGAAGATCATTCATTGTAATCCATCGTTTTGATAAATTCCACGGCGGAACAGAACTGCGTCCACCAGTACTCGTCTTCTCCCTTCAGCTGTTTTTGATAGAAACTGTTCACATATTGAATGGTAGTCAAAAGATTGGTCGGATTGGCCTTGATCAGGATATAAACCAAAACAGGTATGAAATCGTCGGCGGCTGGAACCGATTTCTGGTTAGCCATGCTTAGCAGATTCATTATTGTCGTGCAACATCGTACGACGCACTGCAGCTTGTCACCGGGAGTCTGTAACATAAAAAATTAAAGTAGACAAAAATTAGTTACTCAGAAGGTCGACACTCTTGAAAACAGATCGTATCATACCTTGTAAGCATTAATTGTGATAATTTCATTTTGAGCCGAAGGCCAAGGGCATTCGTAATGGTACATCTACAAATTGAATGAAATTATAAATGAGCAAAATGGTGTTTACCGCACCGACTAAATTAAGCACTGAAAAGTATTGCTGCTTACTTTTGGTATTCCTAAATCCTTGTGATCGGGAGTTATTACTTTGGAAAGTTTTAATATATGTTCGTGTAACACTCTAAAAAACGGCACAAAAAATACAAGTTAAAGATAAAGTAATAGACTTTACAAAGCCATTCTGATTTACTTTTTTTTAAAGTAAAACAAGAACATTCTTGTGAAAATTTGTACTGGAAATTCAAAACCATAAACAAAAATGAGGGACAGGGATAACACTTACTGATCTCTGTGAACGTCGCCGTCTCCATTCGGATACAGAGCGTAGATGCAAATTTGGCTCATGATACTGCGTTCAATTGCACTTTGAGCTAGTTCCACCTGAACTGTGCTGGCACCTTGCCAGATTGGATCCAGTTCCATTTGTTCATACAAAAAATGGAGAAAGTTCTCCACAAACTCTGTCTATATTTGAGAATCAAAAATAAACTACATGCCATTTTCATTCGTCTTTTTTAAATAAAACTGCTACCAAAATGTGCTACGGGACGAAAAATTGCTTCGTTACCTTCTCGTCGGAAACTGTGAGTTTCTGGAAATCATTTAAAAACCCGTTGATAGCCCTATCGTGTTTTTCAAGAAAGAAGCGAACGCAAACGGAGATCATGAATTGACTACAGACGGCTTTGTCTCTGTAGAGAGTACAAATACAAGCAAAAATGAGTAAATATAAATAGACTGCCCCAAAATAATTAAATGTTTTAAGACTACTTTGCCTGTTCAAAGGGAAGGCGTTAGGAAATTAATCAAAATCACAAGCAGCTTGCCTTTCGACTCTTTTCAAAAGTCTCTCAAGATGGGCCAAGGCGGAGAGTAAGCCTTGTCGGCATCGTACTAGATAGGCTATGTAAGGATAACGATTGGTGTAATCTTCTTTCAGTGAATTAAATAGCTTCTTGCAACTGAAATAAAAATTATACATGTTGGTATTTAAAAATAAATTAAGCAAAATACATAAGATGAGTATCCAAACAGAAGAAATCTGGACATAGTTTGATCTAATAAATTCCTTTTTATGGGACCAAATATATCTTAGGCTATATTTGTTATGCAATTTAATAGCAAATGGTCTACAAGCTATAGTTATTGTCAGTCAGCTGGCAGCATCGGCCCAACGCTAGTAATAACCAGAAGACTAGTGTTATAAAACTGACAAACTAAAAAAAAGGGCCAATGAATAGTACTCCAAATCCATGAATCGTAGAAAATGCAACTTTATATCATTTTACACATCCACCTATAGGTAATGCAGTGCAGTTGATGGATAGTTATTCCATTTAGCTAAGCAGTATTACATGGACAGGCCCCGTAGGATGAGGGGGGGGGGAGGATATCAGTACTTTGCTACTTAATATTAATTTTCATATTTCACCACAAATTTGCAACAAGCATTAAATTTTTCTCGTGGCATAAGACAATCGTAATCTGTTCCTATTATTTTTTGAATTTAATGGAGTTCAAATGTTTCTAAAACATATAAGGTGTTCACATTTCAAGTTATAAGGAAACGGCAAACAGCAATTGATGCTAAATTCTTTTAAGTTTGAATTATTATGAGAAAAAATACTGTTTATTTTATGCAAAGCTGCTTCATTGCAATTCGGTACGCAAATAACAGCAACAAAATTACCATTTATAGTCAACTATATTTATAATATTGATATAGTCACAGATTTCCAATTTAAACGTTTTATCAAAATAAACAATATGGTAACTTGAAATATATGCTGAACGAATTTTATAAGCATTACATAGGAATTGTAGCTTACCCCGCTTTATCAAAAATGCAGATGCATCTCAATGTTTCGTGCAATTGCGCAGTGAGACTCCTATCTTGCAAATTAACGGCTTCAGCCAGCTGGGTCTTCAAAAAAGCCACTAATTCGTTGTTGTGTTTATTGTCAGTATTAGCAATTCTTCCCGTCATGGATTTTGAGAGCCAAGGTGTAGTTTGGGCGTCCGCAGAACTCAAAACCAGCCTCAACTTCCTCTTGGCATTGATGAAGGCAAAAGACTCCTCGAAAGTTTGCGAACCTACAGCAGGGGAATCCTCTTCGCCACTGGCTGAAAGCGTGGTACGGTGACTGGGTGCCAACGAAAGATTACTCCTTCTGTCAATGCTCGGGTCACTCTCGTTACTTTGTTGACCGTTGTTACAGCTATATATGGACTCGTCAGATGCTACTGAAGTCGTTTTCTTGCGGTACTTGGCCAGGATGTCGTCACTAGTTTCCCCTAAAAAGAAAATAAGATTGCTATCACGCTGTATAACAAATTGGTGCAGAGTGTAAGTAAGAAAGTCGGACCTTGGAATTTGTGTTGATTATAATCACTAGCCAGTCCATCCTTCAAGGCATCGGTGTTATCTACAAATTGAAATGCGTGTCATAAATTCTGAAGCAAAACACGGAAGATATATTTTTTAAGAAATTTACTTTTCTCAAAATTCCTCGAATCGTCATGATACCGATTGCCTTTCCTTCCTGGACGTTTCAGCGACATTTTTAATGTTTTAAAAAAGCTCTTTTTGTTTTTCGAATCATCTCCATCAAGCCCCTCTTTGTCCCCTTTTTCTGCAGTTTTATCGAAGCTGATGGACTTAGGAATGGCTCCCGAGGAAGCTGTTGGAATAGGTGAATCCATCAAAACGGATTCGGTGACACTAGCATCCATGCCGCTGTCAGAAAGATCGCAAGCAGCCGCCTTGGAATGCCCCCCTTCTGCTACGATAGCATTTCCATCGTTGCTGCCACTACTACTGGAACTGCCCAAGCTAGCATTGCTCAATCGGGAAATAAAACTGTCGTTATCCAGACTTTTATCCACAGTTCCCTGGCCATTGCAGATCGTTTGTTGAGAATGATTCACCCGACTCGAAGGCACGAGTGCTGAAGAGCCATTTTTGAGGAAGCTGGAAGGCATTGGCTGTGGCATGAAGGAAGTGGTTGCATCGACATCGTCACTGTTGGGAATGCCTCCGATTTCTCTGTCGTCCATCAGATCCACGCTACCGTGATTCAGGATGTAGGTAACTGAAGCAATGGGCTGGTTCTCCACAAAGACGTCTACATCGGAAGGCACCTCGGATTTCAAGACGGGAATCGAATCAACGATGTTGGAAACCGAATTATTAGTGAAGGGCAAGGGAATGTCGGGAAGGAGGATTCCATTATCGGGAAGCTCTTCCATGGCAAAACTTAATCGACCAAGACTCTGCCGCTCCATGATGATCTCGGAGGTTGACGTGTCATCGCTGGGAGGGGAAAAGAGCTCGTCTAAGCTGACATTCGCACCTCGGTTTGAGTAAGTACTTGAGGGGAGAACAATTACAACAGACTTAATGCAGACACAGCTTTTAGATTTGGAAACATTAAAATCCTTAAAATTAAAATGAATACTTGGTAACTTACGAATCGATGGACAAACTCCTCTCGGCCAGTGGATCAAATGTGTTTACGATGTTGGCAACTTTCCCTTGCATGTATTTAAAACTTGATGAAAATCTTGTTTCTTTATATTTATCCTCTTTTCCCACTAATGCAAAATCGTCGAATTCATGGACAAGATCATTTATTGAATGTTTTCTTACTGTAACTATAACGGAATTCAAGATTAATTTTCGAGATTATGAAATGGCGAATCAGATAAAATTTGTCAACTTTAGGGCGATCTGGTGGTGGTGAGGTGAATTTTATGGGCAATGCAACTAAGACGCCATTAAATGTCCAACTGCAGATGGCAAAGTGCAAAGTCTGCAGGACTTAACTAAAGGATGGGAGAAAGAAGAGAACCCAGGTCTCTCGAATGCCAGGTGGGAGTGCTAATTACTCAGCCAATCAAGCCTGGTGGTAGCTTAAATATTGAAATAAACTTAAAACCATAATAAGACGTAATTGCAATCTTAACATCATTGACGATAGCGAGTCAGTGAAACTGAACTACAGGTACAGGGTGTCTACTGAATTATCAAAGTAAAAAATTATGACTTTTTATGACTTTTCTTGGCCAAAAATAATGACTTTTTCATGACTCTCAAAATTATTTTTACTATAGTAGCAATAATTTTCTGCACTATTTAACTATTAAACTTCATTTAAAAAACTGAAACATGTTTCTATTCAAATTATTTTACCAACAATTTAAAGTTTACTTCTTAAGATTTTTAATCTGATCAGTAAGGATTGACAAAGAATGTACATGAATGTATCTTAGCCAAAATATTATGCCACAGGACCAAAAATTATGACTTATTATGACTTTTTTTATGACCTAGCAAAACTTATGAAATTTTTATGACTTTTATGACCTAGTAGACCCCCTGAGGTATATATGGATGTGAGTGGAGATATGACAACACAATTATGACGTCAATGCTACCATGGCATTTCAATGCTACCACGGCAATGGCAATTACTTTAATTACAAAAGTTTCTATAAAAATTAACTCCACTCTTCTCCTTCAAAGTGAAAATTGATGACAACCATTAGGTATAGAGAATGCGATACTCATGAATAACAGTACTTTCCTCATGAGTGGGAAAAAAAAGACACATATTTAGATAATTCACTAGAAATTTAAGAAATACTTTCAGCTTACCACTGGGAACCCGTGTTGAGTCGTTCACCTGCAACAGTTGAGCGCTAGATTGTGATTCTGCGATGGGTTTGAATCCAACAGCGGCGTGCAATGTGCTCAACCACGATCCGCTAGGGCCACATCCGATGCTCGGGCCGTCGATGGGACTGTGAGTTCCCGAAGCGCGAGGGGTGACATTCTCATCTCCGTGATCTTGTCCGTCGACTTTGACGAGGATGTCTGCCCGTTGTTCGCCACCAGAGACGTCCATGTCGAGGCGGGATACGTCATCCGAACGTGCCAGACTTGCCGTATCATCCGATCTGGCTATACTTCCAGTGTCGTCCGTGTCAACGTCTTGAAGTCGTTCCGTGTCCGACGCAGAGACATCCATGCTCCACGCTTCGCTTCCTGCATCCAATATGTCCAGGGTGCTAGTGCCACAGCTGCTTAAGCCGCCGGAAGAAACGTTCCCTCCTCCACTTCCCATCACCTGGCTAATATCCAGCAGCCTTGCACCCCTTCCCATCAGCCCAGCCGCATCTTCTAGAGGTCGTTCACCTTGCTCTACTGTTTCAGAATCACTGGCAAGAACGTCGGTGCTCCAAGTGTCGCTCACCAACGAAACAGTCTCATCGCCTATTAATTAGCCAATTACACATTTTAAAAATTCAGCCGAACATACAGAATTAAAAAACGTGGAGATTCAAATTTATATCCATATACCTTCGATCAACGTCTTGATTTCAAACTTTCCAAACTTTTCACTGATATCTTCGCGGTTTTGTTTTTGTGCCGTAACGGGAAGATCCAGGGTGCGTTGCTCCCGTTCTTGCTGTTCTTCTCCCTCAACTTGCGAAGATGGCGTGTCTCTGCCGCTCACGTTCGGTGTTCCACGTCCGCTGAAAATCCAGAATAGAAGTGGTATGTTATTAATAATACTAAGGAATAACAACTAAATTAAAAAGTTCACAAGTTATTTGTACTCGCCTAACGTTTGCAGAGATCATGTCGGACAGATTATCATTTTCGTTTTCCAACTCTAGCGATGAAGTGACCGAATGATTGGAAGCAGCTTCAGAGACGGCCTCCAAGTTATCGCTAGTATTCCCGATGGAATCCTGATCGTGCGACAGGGAGAAACGTGTCCTCTTTTCTTGCATTTCACCAGGTTGATTATTCTCGTCGTCCTCATTGTCCAATTTCATTCTGACTCTGTTTCGTTTAGTCTGCTGATCCAATGTGAGGATTTTATTCTCCGGAAGCATTCCTGGACATTCCAAGCTAACGTTCAAGGAAATGACCAGAACGTCTTCCACTTCGCAAAGTGGTAAAGTGGGAGGCACTTCCTCCCCTCCATCTCCCTGGCGGTGGTGATGGTGCGGCGAATGGTTAGTATGGGCTGGAAACTGCGTACTGCTGCGATCAGTGTCAGGAGCTGGAGAATGGTTTCCCTTCCCACGATTCTTTCCAACCTTCCCCAACAACGTTTTCTTGGATGATGGCGTCTGTGGTTGCTGCGGTATCGACGTTGGCGATAATGTAGTAGGATTACCAGGTTCATTCAAAACGGCATTTGGGGTATTTGCACGATTGCCCTTCTGTGCTAATATCGATTGGGGCAAAATACTTAAAAGCTTTTGCAACATCTTATTATCAACCCATTCTTCTATACATGTATTGTTATTTAGCACATGCTGGAGAAATTGAATCTAGAAATCAAGAAAACTTTGTTAGACCAAAATTGTCAGCTTACTTAATAGGGAGGTTGCGAAATTTCGTGAATTTATTTACAAAATTTAATAATACGAAATTCATATTGGGAAAACGTTCATTTGTATATATTTCGTATATGAGGTTGCGAAAATAGAGCATTTCGTTTAATTATATGGCAATAGAGAGCAATGTGACAAAATACAAATACTGCCTATTTGTCCCCTTCCTTCAGTGGGTTTCCCCATAGAGGGCTATGGTTTCCCACTGATATCTAGGGTTTCCTGCTGGTAACTCCTTATATCTGGCAGCACTGGGATTTCGTTTTACATTATTTCAAGTCTCATTTAAAAATACGAAAAAAATAAATAATTTTGTGACATACAATGTCTTTTCGTGAATATATAAAAAGGGACAGGATATGACGTCATCAAAGGGCGATTTCGTGAATTAATTTAAAATTAACGAAATTTCGCAACCTCTCTAATATTCTACAGGAATTTGATTTACTGGCAATAGGCTACTGTCAAGGAGAACTTTTAGTATAGTGTATTTTTGCAATTTTTTTAATTAGAGGCATGTAGTTTTTAAACAATTTCTATGCTTTTATCACTAAAGTTTTTTCTCTTTCCAGAACATTTCGCAAATTTCATTTTCCTGATTTCCAAGAAAAGATGAACAAAGTTCAGTAACTTACCAAACACTGAAGGTCACTTTCTGTAATAAGGGCGGCTGTGCGCACCAATCCATGCGCCTGAGAGCTACCGTTGGGTGGCATATCTTCCACGCCACCTTCCAATAGAAAGTCCAACAGCGATGACATACAATCCTTCTCGAACTTCCCATACAGATCGATCAATTTCGGGTCCAGCTCTTCCCATTTGGCCATGGCCAAAACCTGCAAGATCTGCGCAACTTGCATCAGATTGAACCTGGCAATATGGCTTATAGGCGCGTCGCAAATGCCATATGGTTCCGGATTCACGATGGCCGGACAGATGAAGAAGGCAAAAACAAGGTCGGCACACATGGCTCCCACTTCCCTGACTTCGACCTTGCGGGCTTTCATCACCATGTTGTACAGTTGCTTGACTAACCATAGGAGGCTGCTGGGGAAGCAGAAGAGATTGTTCCTAATGCCAGCAATGAATTTATTTGTGAGATTAACTAGTTTATGAATCGTCCAATTGCGATATTTTTGGAGATTATTGGAGTATTGCGTGGTTCCCTCCTGCCCGAAACGTCGCAACCGTTCTTGCAACGGGAATCGCACGACGGCTTTGCTCGGATCGATGTCCAAAAAGAGTTCGTCCTCCATCAAGAGAGTCATGATCGGATCATGTAAGGCACCGGTCAAAAAGAGTTTTGCAGAGAACAGACCCTCGTTAAAGACCTTGTAGACACGACCGAAGGCACAGGTTCCTTGCCGCAGCAACCGTCGCGGATTGTCGTTTGTCGCGAGTTGCAGTTCCATGAGATGTTTCAACACCCGTAATACTAATTGTTCGTCCTCCTGCAGCATGCAATGACCGTAGACCGAATTCACAATCACGCACACCATGTGATGCATAGTTTCCAAGTTGAGTTTTTGTCCAGCTGCCAAACTCATCGCCACAAGACCAGGATTGTTTCTTAGCGACTGAATAAATTCGCCGTATTGGGATTCGTGTACTCCCAGGTGTTTGTAACTCTCCACAAAATTGGCATTCTCTAAAATATTGGCCCACTGACAACATGCGGAAGGGGTTGAATTCGGCTTGGACAAAATTAGTCCGTCCAGATTGATACGCTGCTGCCTGGCTATCCAAGCCACATGAAACAGATACTCCACTGTTTTTTGCACTTGTCTATTTAAGTTTTGCAAGTTCTTCCTCTCTGAATCAACGAACAATCTCTCTTGGCTTAGATGTCGGGCCAATTCTAGGAATTCTGTACAGTTGTCCATTTTCACGATATCTTGCCTTTGCCTGTATTGACATAAATACTATATTTTAAATAAGAAAATGTTGTAGCAGATAGGCCTACATGTAGGCCCTACTTGAAAATCACTTCCTGTACATATTTTTATCATAAGCAATTCCAGAATGACGGACGCTAAAACAATGCCCAATTTTTTGTGACTTTGTATGCCTATAGGCTACTGAAGATAAAAATTCAAATATAATGTAACCACTGTATACTGTATGAATTCCTGGGATAAACAATCAAACACGTTAAGAAAAAAAAAGCATATGTCAATATTAAACCATAGGAAATATATGAGTTGTGTACATGTCATTGTTTTCATGAACATTACATGACGTATAGGCTATAATCTATGGCTTACTTTCAATTGTTAAATTGCTTTGCTTTGTAAGTCTGGGCTTTATTTCCTAATCAATTTGTACTGTACGGGGCCTACCTTGTCTATTTACAATGAAGCATACTGTAGTTTAGATTTAAGTAGGCCTAGTTATACTGCTGTTTTACCACCAATACAGTTAGCAGTTAAACCAAGCTTGTACAGGAAATGGCAAATCCCCTTCAGTTCCTTAGTTAAATATGAGAGGTAATATATTGAAATCTAGTTTATAAATTGGGTTTTCAAATTAGACTTGTTCTAGATAATTAGCATAATCTCTAGGACACCAGTAGGTCTTTCAAATATACACTGAAGGTCTCAATCGAACATTTTTCAACCTAATTTTGACAAATATTCCTTGAACTTTTAGGTAAAACAATGCACCCATATGAAGCCCAAAGATCTAGTAAAAATGAATCACAAATTTGTTTCCAGTTAGGTATATGGGTGGCTGCCAGAAGGAAAATCTTTCCAATGCTTTTCATATAGTTACTGATTTTTTTTAAAAAAATACCTTAATATATATTAGCAAAACCACAAATAGGTATTCCAATTGCATTTTGTAAAAAAGTATTTTATCAATAAATATCAAGACCACTATTGGGGCTGATTATTAGCATTCAGGTAGCTTTTACTGTAGCCTACCCCATCAAAAGAAAAGAAGAAATCCAGAAATGCGTAAATTTATGAGCTCCAGCTTTTGTAATTTGCAATACAGGTAAACATGTAACTCATTGTCAAATGCATTCCATCAACTTGAAGCAATGGCTGTGGACTAGAGATCTTGTCGTATATACCCAGGTATACTGAATTATCATTTATATGAAAAGTGTTCAACAAACGTCTTTGACTCAGTATTTGCAATAACATCCAAAAGCAGGGAATTGCTGGCTATTCTTAACGTGAGAAATCTAAAAATATTTAAAATGGCATTTTTTGAATAACCATATGCTACATAAGCTGTTCTGCTTCCTTTCTTTATCTTTTTTTGACTGGGACCCCCTTTCAAACTATGAGACCAATAAACTCAATGTCTATCTTGGAGTGGGCCAATATCATAGGTGAAGTCATAGTATTTATTTGAACAATCACGAGAATCATATTCATGAAAGCCAGATTGGCAATTGAACCCAAGATCTCGATCTTGAATGCCTGGCATACAAGAATGCTAATTACTCCACAAAATTAAATAAGGAAACACAGTCTAAAAACTAAACGAAAACACTTGGCAGAATTTGTTTGAAAGTTTGTTTACTTTCAAAGAGACTAAGTTATCTATATGTGTCATGTCGATCAAAACCACATCATGCATGCTACAGTAAAGTTGCAGTTTCCTTTCTATCTTTCCTAACCAAACATTTTTAACAGGGCTCGTAACTAACCCATAATAATACTGCAGATAACTCTGCAGATTCGTGACAAAAGCAGTTCAGGGTAGGGTACCATACAGTATATCACAGGTTGTACTAAGATTCCGACTCGACAGGGTATTGCATAGTTTAATGAAAAATAAACAAGTACTCACACAGGTATCCGAAATGTATCCAGTATACCATAGAGTATAGCAGGCTATAATTCACTCTAACTTAATTTTTTAAAGAACCATAGTTAGATAGTAGGTACTAACCTTTATTTTTTAGGTGATAAGTAGCAGACGATTTCAAGTGCTAAAGCATTCAAGACATCCTCAAGAATGTGTAGGCCCTACTTGAATTTATAACTTTGTATATTTATAAGCTAACAAACAAGCTATGTTAAACACAAATATACTTAGACATCTATAAATGCCTCTATGCGATTACATAAATGCAAAAAAAGCTTTTTAAATTAAAAATAAACTTATAAATAAACAAATTTCGGCCACAGAATTCGAGCCTCAACTCCTACAGACACACAAACCATAGCATTTTAGGCATTAGTTAAAGCGCTGTGATGGATTTCGTTTCTATGATTTTTTTTTTGAAAGGTATCCATGGTAATAATAAAATCATATGTAACTCATGATAGGTATGCAGGTATGCTGTGGTAAAATCTTAGGTAAAATTAGGTAATATTCACGGTGGTAAAATTTAAAATTATTTGGACATGTTAAACTTTCCTAAAATTTCTATAGCTGCTTGATGTAATTTCTATAGCTTGAGAAATACCGGTATTGTTATGCAATGCATTGGAATTGCATTGGAAAGACTACTGAGTAATGTTAATGTTTTATTAGCGCAAGCCTTTGTTGAAATGCAAATTTACATCAAGAATTTGCGCATAAAAAAGGAATTATGACTACATGTACTCGTGTGAAAGCAAATGCTGCAGTAACTGATGTGAAAAGCAAAGAAAAGTCAAAAGAATGGGTTGCAGGAAAGCATTGGGTACCTCCACCTGCATTAACAAGCCATACTGGACAAGGAAAGCATAGAAAAGAAAAAGCTAACGTTAAACCAAATTATGGTGATAAGCATTCAGATTTTGAAGAAAAACTTACGGGGCTTTTGCAAGAGATTCGCCAGTTAAAATCTTATGCAAGTATAGTTATAAGTTTATAGGTTAACAAATACTACATTCAATATCCTTTCTACTGGTTATCATGTTTTAACAAATCGTTTACCTGCTGGCTATTTAGGTATCTTTAGATCGAAGCGACAAGGACCTTTGCGAACAGAATGAAAAACTAAAGCACTCTACTATGGCGATTGAAGAGCTAGAAAGAACAATTAACAAAGCCATTGAAGAATTAAAGCTTTTACAAACGAGCGAGAATGTTTACAAGAGTTCTCTCGATGAGGCAAAAGTTGAACTTCAGAAAAATCTCAAGGAAAACGAGCATTTATCTTTGCAGCAAAGAAGTTTATTAGAAAAATTGAATATGGTGGAGAAAAATGCGACTGAGGCTGTTGAACACATAATAATGTTGAGGAAGGTCATTAATAAGTTGGAAAATGTACGTAAGAATTATATGTAATTCTCATACTGCTAATTAAAAAGCAAAACAATATACTAATAAATTGGGGGGGGGGGGGGAAGAAAGGATTACAAAAGACATTTTTGTATTCTAATTTAATATTGAATTATATTTCTAAATGGTTGATTAATGCGTTAATTTTTATTGTTTATTCTAATTAAAAAAACAGAATGGCCCAAATTGGACTGTTTCTCCCGAATCAAGCCAAAAATACACCAAAGATATCCTGGCGAAGATCCATGACTTGGATAAAGCCAATCAATCTTTACAAAAGATTATATCACACACCCCTGTTAATGAAATCTCTAAAGATAAACAACAGCAAATAAATAGTGTAAATTGGACTAATTTACAACAAGTTATTCCTAATTCAAATGAAGCTAACATTAAACAATTAGCTCAAAAAACTAAGGTAAGACAAAATATAAGTGTATCATTAATCAGTATTTAAATTTTAAAGGATATCAACAAATAAAGTAGCTTGAAAAATATATTTAGGAATTACAAGATAATGTGGAAGACGATCGAAGGCAGATTAATGAGCTTAAAAACACCATTCAGAAAGTCAGACAATCTTCAGTGAAAGAGAAAGAAGGGTTAATGAAAACTATAAAGTAGGGATTGATAAGCCTCTTGGGTTTTACTCATTCACGTACTAATCGGTGTATAATAGTAATTTCAAATATTTATTTTAGCATGCATAAAGAACGTGCAAATAAATATTTATCAGCCTTTGACAATGTGAAATTACAACTTTCGAAAAAGGTTAGCAATTTATTCGCTCTGCTTCCATAAATCACTTTAGGTAGGTATAATAAAGTAATACTTTTTCAGGAGGACGAAATTAGCCATGCACAACGGGAAATTGGATCCCTAAATTTGCAATTAACGTGTTTAATGAGCGAACGAGACAGATTAGAAATTGAGAAGACGACATTAATTGGGTAAATTCCTATTTTCAATTCAAATTGTGCTATCATGGGAGATGGGGCAGTTTTAGAAAGTTCAATTATGGCTAATTATAATTTTTTTCGTCAATCCTTTTTAGAAAATGCAGCGCTATAGAATCACTAACTGTGCATCGTGATATAGCATTAACCAATCAATCTCAGGAACTTTCCAGTAATTTAGTACAATTTTCAACAAAAATCAGCATCTTGGAAGGGGAGAATGAGAAACTTAAAGTTTGTTAGCATAAAATTAATAAACCGCTTCATTTTTTAAAATGGTTTTTCATTGCAATTTTTTGTATTCCTTTCTAATTTCAGATGCAATTAACAAACTCAAAACATGAAATTGAACAATGCCGAACTGATTTACGCCTGCAAAATGAGCAGATTGAAAAACTCCGGCAAAATGTGAATGTTAGTGTACCCATTGCTAGTGCAATCTTCTCACCTGTAGGAGGAATGCCAAATATGCCTCAAACAAGCGTAAGTTTCATTATGGGTCTAATATGGATATTTCAGTTTTAAATCAAGACTATTTTTAATTCATTTTTTTAATGTAAATTAGAAAAAAACTGAAAGTCAAGAGCACTGGATGCAAATGACAGAATTATGGAAAGAGTTACAAAGTGACAAATTGAATATACTTCAAGTTTTAAAGGATCTAGAGCAGTAAATACTTTTGTTTTCTTTTTTTAAATATGTAGTCTAAAGTTTGGTTTCGGTCCAGTAACATTAAATTCAGCACAGTTAATTTTCATATTTAAATTATTGAAATATACGTTTGTCTTTGCATTATAAGGAAATTGGAAAAGAGTCAAGATGATAATAAGGAATTCAGACGAGAACTGTCTCGAAAGGAAGATGTCATGCAAGAAATTAATGTATAATTTCTAATGAAACTTAATTCCTGCTTTTATTATCTTCATTTGTTAAAATTGGAATGTTAGTTTTAATATTTTTGATTAGTTAAGACTTCAAGAAAAAATTGATGAAAACAAATCATTGAAAGAAGTACTTGAATCTGCCATTGCTGATGCAAAACGAATAAATGAACAGGCTCTAACATCATCATTGTCGCTGGTTTGTAACATGAAACTAAATTGTCCTTTTAAGTCTTTGTATTTTATAATTAATATTACAATTCCAGGATAAAGCTACTCAGGCTAAATTATCTGATTTTGAGAAACAAGTTCAGGATTATAAGAAGGAAAACTCACTGCTGAGAAAAGAAAAGTTGGAGGTAATTGAGCATGGCTGTTGTGCATTTCTTGAAATATGGCTCAATTTAACATGCTATAAACTTTGCATGCTGGTAGGTGGAAAGAAATCTGAACTTGCAAATCAGAGAATTACAGGAACGTTTGGATTTGATTGAAAAATCTAAGAAAGCATTACATGAATATATCGCATTTTTAAAATCATCTTATGCCAGTGTATTTGGAGATGCTTCTTTGGCAACAAAAAATTACCCATTTTAAATCTGATAACTTCATTTTTATATATAAATTGTAAATTATGCAATAAATAAATACTTAAGTTTTGTTTTTTGCATTTGTTGGTTTGTTTAAAATAATTTATCTTAATTTTCCTGGCAATTGTCAAATACTTGGGATGACATAATTTAAAGTTATTACATTTTATTTTGAAAATTTAACAAATATTTATATCTGTTATCGTATTCAAGGCCTAACTTTTAAAATATAAGTAAATTCATTACTGTTTTTGTTGAAATTACTGTTGTTGAAATTAGCAAATCTTGAGTATTTGACAGATTTCTAAGAATAATTAATTTACATTTATTTTCATTGCTTTGCAAACTTGTTATGATTTTCACGTTTTTCAAATATTTTTGAGAAACATTTAAAGTTAGCAAAATTTCGTCCAATATGTAATAATCGGGAACATTTTTCATTAATTACAAAATTGGAAAAATCAATATTTTGTTTTGCCGCTTTGCTTTTGTATAAAAAGCGGTCAGCAGATGGTGTTGTTGCCGGTGAGCTGGAGGGGATCGGATTTAGCATGTATTTCTCTCTCGTTAAAATGTTATTTTCGCTTAGAATTTCATAAATTACAATGAAAGGTAGGTGTTAATTACTATTGCTATTCATTAACCTTTCTATGAAAGCAATGCGGGCAACAAATTACCTCGTGAAACGCTGAATATAAAATTTAAAATGTCGAGACGCAAAATGCATGTCTATATTTCGTATTCTCAATCTCAACAAGGATCTCAAGGGTACATCTGAGATTTGTGAAATAAGAAATAAATTCAGGCAATGATCTTTTTTGCTTTTTAATTAAATTTAGTCGTCTGTTGACGTTATTTTTAAGATATGAAGAATGCCCAACTTTTATTAATGCCCGAGTTTCATAAAAACTATTAATTTAATTGGGGGCCAACAGTATAGGTTTTTTTTGCTAGCATATGTCTATGGCCTTGAAGAAAAAGTTATTTACTGCCAAATGCCGGAGAACTAGTTTATTTCGTAATCTTTTCCCCTTGCCATGCAGTAACCCCTCGTAATTTAAAAAAAAATTAAAATTTGCCACAATACGATATATGGATTTGCTGCAATGTAGTAGACAAAAATTAAATATTTAAAAAAATTTCTGATGATTTATAAATGTTCATTTTGTCTGTAGCGTCTATCCAAAATATACAAGCTTAATATATTCCTGATTTATTTATTTCATTGCACATCATCAGCTGCAGTAGGCTTTTCTATAGCAGCGCAGCAGATCTACTCGAACAAACAGTTAATTCCATTGGAGGGGCCCAACCAATTCCTTTTGAAAACAAACCTAGAATGACTACGGTATCGGCCGTTTCTTCGTATTCGGACAGCAGCGAGCTTTTCCGCTTACTGGAATCCACCAATGAGGTGGCCGTCGAAGAAATCAAAGCCCTCATACACGAGAACCTTAATCAGAGTGAGTCTAATTACATACGTTGGGGAAAAAAACCTTTCCGATTTGCATTACAATATGCCCTCATTCCGTTTTGTAAACATATTGGTGACCTCCTCAAATTATTTGAGATATTCCCTTTTATCAGTCCCTGTAAAACAGCATTGGGTATCTTTAAAGGTGTACGCTCATCCCAAAATAATTTGGATATACACAAGCATTGAATCTAGCTTTGAAACCAATATTTATTGAGGAGAGCATGCCATTGCATAAGAAGATTCAAGAGAGAAAAAAATTACACCTCAAAGTGGTACCATCGAAGTTTTGAAAAACTGTAACCTATGATAAACTTTGAAAGGGAATAAATTAAAAAATAATAATTATTTAACCTTTAAAGATAATATACTGTAAGAATCGATGAAAAGTTAATGCAACATTTATACACGGTTTGAACTACTGGTATCAGTAGAAAATTAGGTGGTCAACCTTATGTGGCTATTAAATGAAAAATCCTTCACCTATATAAATTTTATTATTGTCCTTCAGTCCAAGAAAAGATTGAATGGCACTGGTCAAGATTTTCATGATTTGAGACTTGTTCGAAAATTTGCACTCATGCACTTGGTGCAGTTTCGTCGTCAATAACTACCTCAGTGTAAAAATTTGCATGGTCAGAAATTTTCAATTCAATAACTACATGTGCATTTAGTCTAAAGGCGGGGAAATATGGACTATGTCATTCGTTATTCAATAGAAAATGAATCTTTAATAGCTAGGCTGTACGTGCAGCCAGAATTCAGCATGGGGCTGGTCAGAAATGTGCAGTGCAGTTATCGAACTAAATGCAAACTAAGAAAAATTAGTGTATACTAACAAAATTCAGTGCATGCACTGGTTCAGATCACCGAATGCACCCTGAAAGAGCTTTTATCTTTATAAGGAACTGTTCAAGTATTGTGTTCTGTGGGGCAGGGAGAGGTAGAATCTGAATCCAAAATGATCAAAATAGTCATGCAAATGGGGATCATTATGTTTTTATAATGTCTGTATTACTTCTCTTATTAATTTTTCTACTCTAATCCCTAATTCATTAGCAAAAGAACCATCCTATTTGAACAGCTTGGTCGATTTTTACATGAGTAGCGGTTGTCACAAGCGTTGCCAAGACATATTAGTCGGCATTCGTGAACCCCATGATAAAGTAGGTTCACTTATAATTTCCTTCTCTGAATTGCATATGTTTAAATTATTTTTTTTTCTGCTTGAATTTCATTTCACTTTGCTGGTCCCTTTTTAGCATAGGAATTAACATAGTAATTATGTTTTAAAATAAATTATTATTAAAAACTTAATCCATGTCTGGCAAAATCTTGACAAATTTGTATAAAAAGCATCTAGGACAATTAAGAACTGGATAGAAAATCTCCTTCCCTGCATCATTGTGTCACAATATTATATCACTTGATATTATAAAGAAAGCATTCATTTAATTGTGAAAAAGAGTTTTACCATACCAGTATTCATTTTTGATACAAAAAATTACTTTCTAGCACTTATTTGACAAATTGAGTGAGTGTTTCAAGGGTAGCACACGTTTCAAGGCTTTTACACTTCTCGGACATATCGTTCACAAGCAACCATCGTGGCTCTATAAAATTTCCCAACACAGTTTGCTACATTCATTAATCAAAATTTTAAAAGTGAGTTCCTTTCCTCATTCCATTTCCCTTCTAAAGTAGATCTACGGAATTCGTATTATCTATTAATTATTAATATTTTAGAATGACACCGAGATTCCTAATGTAATGAGTGGGGTTTTGATTATTGTCACTTTGCTTCCCATCATTCCATCTTCCGTCGGAACCCACCTGAATGACATCTTTGAGATATTTACTCGCATATCATCGTGGCATGCTAAAAGGCCAGGTATGTCTTGTCTACGAGAGGTTCGCATCCCTTTTAAAAGTATATTTCTTTTTAATCTATGTTTTACTTTCTGCAGCCAATATTCCTGACACTTTCTTGATGCACTTGCACGTTGCCACCTATGCGCTCTTCCATCGTCTCTATAGCATGTACCCGTGTAATTTTCTCAGCTACCTGAGGACGTACTGTAATACTAACACGAGAGAGCATTTATTGGTATTCCGAGAAGCTATTAGGGTAATATGCAAAATTAGTGAACAACAAAATACTCCTTTTAGTTTTAATCTTCTTTCTTACTCAAGTTTTATGAAATTTTAATTAACTTCCAGCCAATGCTCGACTGCGTTCGAATGCACCCAATGCTGGTAACTTTCACAAAGGAGGCTGAAGTGTCGATGACCAGGTTAATTTACATTATTTATTTTAGTAGAATCTATTTGTTAATCAGTGATACACAGCAGTCTCCCCCAAATTTGTAATGTGTTAGACTGTGAAATGTTTCATTTATATCAGATGGAAAGCAATGGAGACTCATGACATAGTCGTGGAATGTGCCAAATTATCACTCGATCCAATTGAAGGGACCAGAGAGGTGCAAAGTACATTCGGGGCATTGCACTCTAACGTGCAAAATTTCAGATATTCTATGGAATCTGGTAAGTACCAATAAAGGCTCGGTGCCTTCGAAAAATAGCAAATTGATTTTCATTTTGCTTGTCTTTAACCTGTTCTTCTTCAAATTGCCAAGGTTCAGTAAAGTATGCCAATATCCAAGGACCTTCAGCCAAGGTGGACGTTGCACCCATCAAAGATTCAATCGTCGGTCAAGCTATTGCAGAACCATTTCCAGCTTGGAGTCCATCATTTTCATGTGAATTATCGACACCACCTCCTTTCCAGCCAATTACGCAACGTGAAAGTCCTCAGTTGGACTCATTCCAGAATAACTTGGCCGAAAGGCAGCATGGCAGAAACAGAGCACGGACATTTTCAGGATCTCCAACACCCTACCAAGGTTCTGTTCCCCCTTCACCATTGAAAATAGATGGATCGCATTTCAAATTTCCCATAACCGAGGCAAATGTTAAGCTCGGCATCGGGGACGCCATCCATTCCAAACCCAGTGTGGTAGCACCGACACCGTTAAAACTTGCGCGCATCCCTCTCAGTAAATCCGGTTTACCTGCTCCGAGCAATCTCAGCAGGATGGCACAAAAAGTGGACGAGCGGTACCAGTTCAAAGTCAATGAGAAAGATGTTAAGTTGAATCTTGATGACTAAATATGGTGTGATTTTGTGTTAAATTTGTGTGCTATATAAGCTTTCCCCAGCATAAAGCTTGTACAAAACGTTCAGCTTTAGAGTGAAACTTAAATGCTTTCAAAAATTAGGAATAAAGTTACAAAATAAAATTACTTATACCGATTATCTATTATTTGATCAGAATCACGCCATTTTCTTTTAGTGCATTACATTTTTTACTTTCACCATATTATCATTATTATTTATTCCCATTAGACCAAGCCGATTCTGAAGTGGCATCTATCATCGAGGGCATTAGCAGCAATCCTTCTAGTCATTGTTGGGATAGTTCCTCTAGCGCGGCTCAGACGAGAGAGACTCCAATTTCGCATCGCCCGTCGCCATATTATCGTAGCGGACGCGGCTCTGCTCAGTGGTGCCAGTCTCCCTATTTTGAGTCATTACAAGACATGCAGCGGATGCGCTCCTACAGTCAAGGAAAGAAAATTCCTAGAAGGGCGACGATAGAAGTGACGGCCAGGCGAGGTTCGTTAACAACCCGTTCTCGTTCCTTGCCCGACTTAAGGCCGAAGAAGACGGTCGCAGCAGAAGAAGGAGACAGTTTTTTGGAGGCTTATAAACGGGGAACGAATGCGAGTGAACTTTTACCCGATGCCATTTTGAACATGCCGTTCAACGAAAAGCAACCTACTTTTCCATATGAACATCTTTTTAGATTAGCTCTCCCTAAAACCACTCAAGAATCTCCTTGTTCAAATTGCTTAAATATGAAATCCTCTGGACAGCAATTGATGCCAGCTTCAAAGTCAACTATGCTGGCATCGTCTGTGCCACTCTTTGTTCAGATGACTCCTCCGGAGATGTTGGATCGATATCTCCAGCTTTGTGACAGTGTTCAGCAAATGAAAAATAATGCGCCAGCTCAGAGCGGAAAGGATGGCAACCATTTTCAGTCAAAAGGCAAGGACTTTCCACACAAAGTGCTTTACTACCTCCACAAATATTACCAAATTAAATAATGGCAAATAAGAGTTCGAGAATGAAAGGGTCAAAGAAGTTTTTTGCATCCATTTTAAGTTTTTCCTTCAAAATATATTTTCATTATTATATATGAAAATATAATATATGATTTCAAATAATGAAATAACATTAAACTTTTTTATTTCTTTATCCCCTGAATTACCCCATTTAGTTTAATAAAATAATCATATTTCCATGGCTATTTTAACTTAAGTAAGTGCACCTGCGATTGACAAAAACTTTTCATATCTGTGTGTATAAATTTGTTTCTGGTGCAATTTCAGACTTTAACTTCCTGGACCTATAATATGTTCGTTTAGTTCTGTCATTCCAAATAACATACTCTGACAAGATGTGAACATCGTTACTGAATTTTTCAGATAAAATGGACGATCCCCGTGTATTAAATGGTCAATTGCAGCTTCTTCATATCCAACTATTGTATGAGCGACACAAAAGAGAAATCCATGCCGAACGCAACAGGCGTTTGTTGGGGAAAGCAAAAAGAGTGAAAGCATTGGAAGAACAAAACAGTGCCATGGTATAATATCATGCTCAAGACTATGGTTTAGAACATTTCTATAAATCTATTTCCTAAGTCTGGTATTATTTCTTCCAGAAAGATCAAATGCAGCTACTAGAAAAAGAAATAGCCACTCTATCGGAAATTGGTATAGCATTGCGCCGTGAAAAACAACAGGCAATTGATCAAAAGAATGAGGAAATGCAAGCAGCACGGAAGGAATTGAGGCATGCTTTAGAATTACAATTTACAGAGGAATTAGGAAAAAAAAAACCACCATAAATGTTTCTGCTGTTCTCACTTGTACTATCATTTTTTTTAGATCGATTACCCAAGGAAAGCAGTTGCTGGAAAAATCGGTGCATGAATTAAACACCCGCCTACACGAAACCGTTGCCGAATCAAACTTTTTACGGAAAGATTTAGAAAAAGCACAGGCAGATATATTCAACACTCACCATGAATTGCAAGCAATTCAAGCACAAGTGGCTCAGAATGCCATTTTGAAAACGGAAGTATGTCAACACATTTCGTTGATTTCAATTTTATTTGATACTTACTGCATCATAGTAGTTTTAATTAACTACTTTTTCCCATAAAACTACCCTTAAATTTTCTGAGATGAATAACGATTCTGCATGCACGTATCAGAACATACTTAAGTCATACTGAGTCTGAGAACAGTTTATTGTATAGCTGTTTTTGTAATGAAAAAAATCAAAAAAACAATTCAAAATAACTAAGAAAACCTATTAATATCATTATCACTATACCCTAATTTTACAGGTTGATTAGTGAAAGTGAATAATACGGTGGTAATATATTTGATGTTTGGATTCGTTCGATTCAGATTGAAAAGTTGAGCCGAGAACTTTTATTAACGACAGAATTGAACCAAAAATATCAGGAAAAAATTACTGTTTTGCAAAATAGCCATCATTATGACGTTGAAATGGCCACGCTTAGAGAGACATATACCCATGAAATGCACAGTTGAGTATATATTAGACCTACACTTTAACATTCAACTGTTATTAACCTCGAAGGATTACTAACTGTAGTCTTTTTTGTTGGTGTGTATTTGCAATCAGATCTTCATGTAGCATTGCAAGGTAGAGATGCCCACTTGGAAAGCATAAAAAGCAGATTATCAGAACTGGAAAATTTACTCGTGAAAAAGGTGAGCTTGGTTCAGCGACCTATTTATTAATCATTGATTTCATGTAACTAACTAACATGTTACAAACCATTTATAATTGCACAGGATGTGATAATTGCCGAGCAAAAGAGGTTATTAAAAGCATCTAAGGAAGAATATGAACATCAAATTAAAGTATGCGTGTAATATCGCATGTTGTCATTTTTGCAAAGTCAAGATTAAATCAACGTTAACAATTCATTCTTTTAAGGCCGTGGAAGACAAGCACAATGCCAAACGATTAATTTGCCACCATTTGGAATCGGACTTTTTAAAACTGTATCAAAAAATGGAAAAGTTGAGAGCAGATGGAAGCCAACAGCTAAAAAGTAAAGAAATTTTAGTAAAGAGAAAATCTGATGAAAAAATTGATGCTCCAGCAACTTCCAAAACCGGTCAAGAAAATAAAACTAAAAGTTCTCTTATTACTAACCACAAAAAATAATCAATGGAGTAATCTTATTTTTGTTTTCTTTGTAGATACGGCAAAAGGAGGATCAGCATATGTGCCAGTTAAAAGTAAAAGGGAAGATCAATTCCATCAGCAGCAGGAAGCATCCCACGTAGATGCAAGTGATTTAATTCTGCCTGAAATTACTCAGTCTCGGAGAGCATCTGAGCCCATCGATATCGAACCCAGTTTTATGGGATTGCCAAGATCCAGAAAAGCAACGGCACACGTGATGAATACCGAGGACGATCCTGACATCAAATTTACTATGCCTAAGGAGATTTTAAGTGAAGAGAGAATTTCTGGTGCATTGGAACCAATTACATCGCAGAGTTTAGCTTCTATTCTTGACATTGAGGAAGCATGTAATTGAGCGAAATACTCGTATTATGGGTGAAAAGGAGCAAAACCTACAAGATGGTTTCAGTGGAAAATTATGATAGAAAATCTAATTTTGTACAAACTCTGCTTGTCTTATAACTTTATTCGTATTTGTATGTAAATCTGGTTAGTATGTATGCTAATTTTTCAAATTTTTTGGATAGTGGATATGGGAATATTTATGAAACCTGACCAAATTGATTACTTTATATATGAAACCTAAATGAATTTTCCCATCTGGCACCTTCCAAAATTTATGAAAGACAGGCCTACCTATTAACATCATTCATTGATTTAAACACTTAATTATTTTATACAGTACATGTTCAGTTAATTGAAATTAAATAAAATTTACACAAGCAGGCCTAATGAAAATGCTTTGAATGCTTACTTTGTTAATTATAATCAAATGGACAATAGTAACTATTTATAGGCCTTTTATAGAATAATTTATGGACCAATAAAGATAGAGCAATAGAGAACAGGCCTAGTAGATTGACTTTAAAATTAGTTTTCATGAAGTTAATGTTGTCTAGTTGCCCGGTTCTCAACCGGGACGCACCTTCCGGGAGGGGGGCGCAGGGAAAGCCCTCAACATTCAATAAAATATTTTTAAAAAGTTTTTACAAATAAATGTATTACTTAATGAGGATTCCAACTTTACAACTTTATTTCAGTTTTTTCCATAAATTTCTGATTCTGACACATTTTGACCCTTACATTTTTTACATAATTTGTCATCCAGAATAATTGAAGAACTGAGATTAAAAATGAGATTTTACACATAATTGTAGCTAAAGTGTTGTTCTACCTGATAAATCAATAAAAAATATGGGAGAAAGATAGGAAAAAGTTGCTCATTTTGACCACTGAAGAGCCAGAATCAATATGTTCAATATTTTGGGTATTAAGTACCCAAATTTTGAGTATAGGGTTAAGCTGGACATAAGACAAGTAGATTCTTACCCAGTGAACCAAAGTGTGACAGCTCAGAATTTTTAAATTAACTAATTCTTATACAATAAATCTCAATTTTCTTTGAACACATTTTTCTCAAACCAAGAAATCTGGACTCATGTGGTTTTTGATTCCAACTCTTTAATTATCTCTGTACCAAAAACATGCCCATATTCCTGACTTAAGGGGGCTGTCCACACTTTTAAAAAATGCATGCTCCTATGGGAATCTCAATGTTAATTACCGGTACATATTAATCAATAATGGCTAAACATAAATTGACGGGGTTTGATTTTTTATGAAGGACAATTAAATTTACTAAA
>JAQIXP010000211.1:0-31425 GCA_034700285.1 Proteroiulus fuscus | reverse complement strand
GGTGTTCTATATTTGTGGCAAACTATGTTCTAAATTGAGGTGATTTTTATGTTCTATAAGTGATCCTATGATTTACAGTGATGTATTACAAAATTCATATAGAGGGAGTTTAAAAATATATTATATTACTGGCATGCATGCAGGTCCATATTCTGTATAAATATTGTCTGGAGCAATCTGCACAAATATGCACGACTATACTCGTGGTCGCCTTAACTGTAAATCCCATTCACCTACAGTTATAACTATGACTGGAAGTGTATTGTTACCCATAAAAAAGTAGTTCTGCATAGAAAACATGCTCACATCAATGACGCTTCAGTTCAGGGACGGATACAGGATTTTGCTAAGGGGAGGGCAATCCCATATTACGGAAGGAGGCGGCCATTTTCTCTGCCTATACTGTACAGCAAAATTTTCTGGCTAGGGGAGGGGGCAATTGCCCCCATTGCCCCCCCCCCCCTGTACCCGCCCCTGCTTCAGTTATGAGTAATGTGGGATTTGTTAAGGTTTTTTTAAACATGCTCAAACCATGCACATTTTTATGTGCATAACTATGCACATCTTTCTTGCACATATGTATTCATACGCTTTCAACTGTATACGTGAATGGGGTTTACAGTTAAGGCGGCCACAAGTATACATAATATTATATGTTGTTTGCCATCTTATTTAAAATCTATACAATAAAGGAAAAATAAACAAGCAATAAAACAGAAAATCAGTATTCTACAGGATATTACTCCCATGATAAAATATCCATCCCATATTTAGATTATATGCTATTATATTTTATCCTCCCTATTACTAGATTTTATGATTGAAGTGATGCAATAATAGTTTATATATATAGGAGACTCAATATATGCCCTCGATCTTCCATAGCCATTCACGGCTAAATTAACTACAGCCTTAATTTAGAAGGATGTATTATACAGGTTAATCATTATTAGGGAGTACATATGGTTCAAAATTTACTAACAGCCAATATAGAAATAAATTTTCGTAATTAGCAATATATAGTAGACCTATAGTATACACAATTACGTATAAGATGGTAAGCTTATTATCATAAAACAGTATACATGCTTTGCCATAAAAATGTGTATGAGATCCAATTTTAAGACTATAAGTCTATAAACTGCATGATATAAAGTGTATATCAACTGCATGAGTACAAATTTCATTTTAAATTATTATATTGTTTAAAAAGGGAGAAATAGTTTGTGGTTGCACTAACAACACGATAATATATTTAAGATACATAAGTTAATGGCATGTCCAAGTGATAAATTCGAAATCGTCAAATTGCCATTGAAACGTCACCCATGATTTAACGGTTAACCTATACATGCAAAGCTTCGATCATATCATAAGTCGTCCATACAGTAATACACGAATTTCATTCTATACCTATAATTTCGCTGACTCTGCATGCTCTCTCCCTACAAACTGTCATATATATACACATATTATACTTTATTATGCATGCCAAATACATGTACAATGGTAAAAGGCCAACATGACCACAGCGGGAAAGGCAAAGGACAAGGTATTATCGATTGAACGTTACATTGCGAAACGGTTATGAAATATAAACAGCGCTATTCAGTGATTGTGAAAAATTGTTATTGTTCAAAAAAGAAGTCAAAAATAAATCATCTGACTTGAGCTCAGTAAATCCGGATGCCCTCCATATATATTCAGTTGGAAATAATTTAATCATGTGCTTACTGCTGCACCAAACAGCAAAATTGTCAATCATGGAGAAGAAATATATTAGCAAATATTCTTTTTGCTTTTCATATTTCAGCATGCAGACTCAAAGAGTATTGTTATTAGAAAGTCAACAAATCCAATGGTCAATCGATCGTGCTTGAGAATTAATGTATTGAAATTTACATAACTAATAATATAATTTTGAGTACTGACTTGAAATGATGATTGGACCTTGCATATTAACTTTCTTTATAGGGCGCAACTGTACTATAACCAAATTGATGGCAAAGTCATTTAATTATTGATTGTTTTATCGTGCAAAGCATAACTGGAAAGCGTCATCCTGGCTTTTATTACTACTGCCAATATAATGCCGAAACAACAATGGGAAGACTATGTCACTTGGACGACAAAGCCCCTCTTCAATATTAAAAATGACGAACATTTTATAATCATCAATCTAAAATCATAATACTAGTGCCAACAAGTTCAGATCAGATTGTTTTGCTAATTATCTAGAGGTGGAAAGCTATAGGGCAATGAATAAAAGGGCAAAAAATCTTCCTTGTATAGTACTTACATGTAGATTCAATAGGGACTTTGCGCCATACAACAAAAGTTGGAAAAAAATTACAATAGTACGTTTAATCAACAACGAAAGTTTAAAGTAGTTGGCAGCAATCCAATTCTAATATTATAAATAAATAATTTGAAATTACTTTATAATTAGTTTAATAGCTGTTATTACCTCAAGTTTCATCGTTTTATTAATAAAATGCACTTTGATATTTTGGTTTGTAACTTTCGTTGTATATTATACTTTTGTAAGTTTTATCAACTTTTGTTGTGCTGCGCAAAGTCCCTAATAAGGCGCATGTTTGTATTTACAAAATTGCTATTTGATAATGGACAGGGAAATAAACAAAAAATAGAAAAATAGCAAGGAAGTTTATATGCATATAGTCACAGAAAATGGCACAGTGAATTAAATGTCGACAAATGCTGGAGTATTTCATATTTAACTTAATTTAATATTATGCATTTTTAGTTACCTTTCTCCCCATTATTTATCAGCTTTATAAATTACGACAACCTGTGCATGATCATTGCTACTATAAACTATATATAGCATTCGTCAGTAGAATTAAGCATTGAAATTCAAACCACACTTTCATAATGAAAAATAAAAATTAAAGCATGTCAGATATATGTCTTTTAATTTTGAAGTTTTTTTCCTAATATTAACCAAAATAATATTAACCAAAAAAGAACTTATTACATACATGTTCAGTCCATTCTCGAATTAGCATGTAAAAAGTGTATAGGCGGAAATCCTTAGCTATATAGGTATGTATATACTGATTCAGTCACTGATGTTTAAAGGTTTTAGTCTTAACTATTTGGTTAAATTAATTCCATTTTAAATTTTTAACATTTCAGTTTTGTCCCCAAGTGGGGGGGGGGGCTACTTCCATGTCTTCCACCTTATCAATAGTTTATTTTCAATTTTAAATACAATATCTTTGGCTGGGCTGGTGAACCATGAGCATGGCATGCTATTATGTTCTTCGACCAGCAGTCATGCGTGCCCTATTTCCAATGAATCTCTGATGTCAAAATAATTGCAAAATATGAGCATAACAGTCAAGCATATAGTCCAAAGATGAACATATAAAATGTCCTAACGATTCAAAGGTCAATGTTTGAGGGGGAAAAAAGCATGCAATAACATTAAGTGAGCTTTGAGGTGGAAGAACATGAGCGCCTTAGGAATAAAAAAAATAAACCTATAGACTTTGCCTCTAGTCTTATGAGAATGCCATATGAATATAGCAGCAAAATACCCAAAAAATTCATACAGCACATGGTTTGCCAACATCTTCAGTCAGATGAGCATCATGCAAGAAGTAAAAATTTGCCAGAAGAAAGACATCGTCAACGGAGCAATTTGCGACAAATCAGAGCACACCCCCTAAAGGATAAATATGTAGGCTATACGAGTGCATACCTTTTAAAAATGGGAACTATGTACAGATTAACCTTTGTGGAGATCCTTCCTAAGGATATGCCTTAAATTTCGACATACGTGACAGGAATTTTATTGCATGTCAAAAAACGAAGCGCGGGTGATGCCCCAAGTTTTTCAACAGGAATAATTCTGCATTTTGACACTTCACATCATTACTTTTGGTTAGTTTTGAAAAAAAAACTCATACATAAATAGTTGCAACTTAAAAATAGTTCTCCAAAAACTAATTACTCTTCAAAATAAATAATATTAAATGGAAAATGTGGTCGAAAATAGTTACATCTTTATTATACGCGCACACATACCAAACAAACAGCATTTCTTACAGGGAAACTCAGCTTAATGTGGACTTAAATATTTTCTTTTTAAAAAAAAAACAAGTTAACTGAAGTAAAAATCCATGGCAGGTGTTCTTGCCTTGGAAAATTGGCTTTAAACTTTTGTTAATAATAATTAAAAATAAAATACATGCAGGCCTATTATAGACTATGGAGGGTATATTAAAATGTTTCTGCAAAATGTTTTCAGAATTAATTAGGGGATGCATTTCTGTAGAAAAATATACATTTTCTGTCAAAAACGATTTCTTCAGAAGTAAATCGTTCATATTTTTACAGAAACTTTTGAATGACTCTCATTTCTGCAGAATATTGATCATAGTCTTACAGGGTGTCTGGCCAAATCCAGTAACGAATTTCCCTGACATTTCTAGGTTTTCCAGACAAATTTTCACAAATTTCCAGACCAAACGAAAGTGATTTTTAACTCATTTTTACAGACATATGCAATTTGTACTGCAATATTTGGCAACTACCCTGGGCCGCACCCAGAAATCCATTTTTTCCTCCGACCCAAAAATATTTTTCATGGCCTGCAGGCGAAAATCTGAAGGGTAAATCCCGGTTAATTTTTATGCAAAAAATCTGTACATGTAAAATTAACGGTATGCAAGCAGGAAATAAATATTCACAGAGAAGATAGAGAGAGGGAGAAAAATAGCTCTTAAAAGGAAATGTTAAAAATCGACCAATCCAGTGGAATAAAAGCCTAAAGCCAACCTATACGAGCAGTCAACATTGAACAAATGACACTGAATATTTTCCACTCCAATGACTGAAGCGGAATTAACGAAGAATGAAAACCGGGAAATGCTATTTTGCAAGATGGGCGACGTGGTGTATAGTTCGTCTGCCACGACTTCTTTGTTCGCATCCAATTCCTTCAAAACGACACACAAGTGTGTGATCATACAACATCACACAAAAACATTTGCTCACAATCAACACAGGGGTTGCCAGCTGAGATATTAACCAACATACGACCCTTATTGTAGCAATTTTCCACAACTGATGTTGTTAAAAGGCAATGTGCTACATTAGCTATCACACACACATGGTACTATTTTTTTTTGAAATCCCCATATATATTTAATTATATAAGATATAATGTGAAATCCGTTGGTCAATATCAAGGCAAATCATAAATGGCTTTTCATGCTATAATAAAAGTCGCTCTGAAGCAGGGTCGAAAGAGACAGGCGCGGAAATGCGAGTAGATATCGCATGGACAGATACGATGTCTGCTGTCCAAATAAGAGCTGACCCTAATGTTAATATAGTTTCATAAAGGAAATCAAAATGGCTTATCTACCAAACACGTGCAACTGCCCCTTTCTGTTCATTTCGCGACCGAGATATGGTCCAATATAATTTAATAGATGATCGCCAAATGAGCTGTGATTGACACAGTGAGGAAAAGATAAAGGGCAACACCAGCATTAAGAGGGGATAAAACTCCTTAAATGCAAGGAAACAGTAAAATAAATTAAATAAATCGAGGCAAAAATATTCAATGGATGTCCTCATTGCAAATTGAAGGGGATTCCAAACACGCTGAATTTATATTTTAAAATACTGGCTAGACCCAAAAAATACTCTAGTGAATATGGTATACATACGTTTATACAATCAGAGGTTTGCAAATTAAGCTTTTAATAATAATTATTAATATGTAATCCAGAAAGGAATGGAACTACTAAGGACATAAAAACAATAGGCCTACTTAATTTTTTAAGGAGTGGGGGGGGGAAACATTCGACATTTCAGCATTAAACAAAAGTTGACATCCAACTTTTTGCAAATGATTTTCTCTGTTACTATAGCAACTACGATCAGCAAAAAGTGGTTAATGTCAAATTTTGTTTAATGCTGAAATTTCTGATGTTTTCCTCTATCCTGAAAAAAAATAGGAAAAGTGACTTCCGACCTTTCTGCTCTAATTTATAGAACTGCTAATTTCTAATAATTTCTAAACATTCTCCAGTTTCATAGTAACGGAGAAATTAAATTTACACCTTGAGTGCAAGCAAACACTGCTGGCTTACATGCTATGCGTGGTTGCATAGGTACAACACCAGCTAACAGTTTTGCTGTAATTTGGGGTAATACAGTTTGTTTACATTTTTAACGCAAGGCTTAAATATCGATTGCAATTACATTTCAAGACACAATATATAACAGTAACTATAAAAAAATTAACATATAAATACTGTTAAATTTTGCTAGAAGAGAATCTTCAGTCTATGAATAATTATTTATGGGGATTCCAAAAATTGAAGAATCAGAAAGCGGTTTCTTATTAAGCATTTAGAATCAAGTTTTACAATAGTAAATGACTAACTAATGACGTCATTCGCCACCCCCATGGGTACAGGTTCTCTTTTTATATAGGATTGCAAAAGCTTGCATACATGAACATTTGTAATTGAATTATAGGAATGTGATACTTTTTCATTGAATATTTTGCTGTAGTAAGAGTACTATTTACCGGATACATACAAACTAATTTCATAAGCAATAAATGGTTTTACTCAAATAAACTTATGATCGCATTTTCTGCAATATTTCGTGCTGTAAACTGGTTCAGGCACGTTACATGAACTAACTTACGAGTTAGTCTTTTAGCTTTCATAGCCAAACATGCCATTAAATATTTTAAGTCGATATCACACCATGGTCGATATTAATATACTGAAGAGATTCAGGCATTCTGTAATCTATATTTCAGATTTCAAGTATTTTTAATATAGTTTTAAACCCTACAATTTCTACATACTTCGTACTTCCCTGTATCTGTTTTTTCTGCATCAGAAAGAAAAAAAAAACCAGTGATATGGAAAAAAGATGCAAACACGTGACTTATCGTAGCTTGTCAGGCACAGCTGCTATTAACTGACCCAATCTCCACTTTGTTATAGCAAAAAACAGAATCAAATATGCTGCATATTCATCAAACATAAAGCACAACTAATCTAGAACTGTTTTAAACCAAAAAAAATAAAAAAAAATAAAAAAATTACACATAAAAATCTTTATATTTTAAGACTTAAATTATACTCCAATTGACAAAGCTGGGTTCATAAAAATAAATCTTATGTCAATTACCGCTGGTAAGTTAAAAAAATGTCCCCAGCAGACAAAAGGTGTAATTAGTACGTTTTCGATAATTACATTAAATAAATTTTTTCCCCCGAGAAATCAGGTAATACAACATGTTTTTAGAATGAAATAATGACATTATGGATGTTTGGGAGCCAAGTATAGATAAAAAAACTGAATTGTATTAAACCTGCCTCAGTCCTACCTAGCTTAATCGATACTTTATTTCTGGTTTTGATGTGGTGACATTGCGAGCTTATGTAATATGCTGAATTTTGTACGACCCCATGTAACTTACTTTGAGTAAATAAGAGCTATAGACTGCTAGACAATATCTTAAATGTGCAGAGTTGCTATTAGGTGAAACGCAAGGAGGCTGATGTTGAGATGTGCTATACAGAATTACCTGCGTAATGCACTGCTAAGCTCATCTAAGGTGACGAAGTCATTGCAAGCAATTATTTAGTGCACGTCACAAGTTACACAATGCTTGGCACAAATACACAGCAATAGGTGTCATTTTCATATGACTTGGGTGGTGCTGGTGTCTTGTCACCTGCATGCTAGAGAGGTTTCAAATATAATTAGTATAGAGTTTCCCTGCATCTACTACACTAAAGCTAAGCACAAACAACATATCACTCAATATGAATTTACATTGTGCATGGAATAATATGGGTGGGGGAGAAAGCCGAGGTAGAATTAGAAACCAAACAATATTTCATGGCATCGACTTTTGTTACAACATGGGCATTGCTGATGCCTGAAGCGCACAAGATTAAGCGAGCCACATCTGCGAGTGTAAAATTATTAGCAAAATTGCACCATAAGAGAGAGAGAGAAAGAGAGGAACATTTCCATCTCTCTCTATCTCTCTCATTTTCTCTCCCTTGTATTAGTTCAGAGTGGAAGCTAATTAAAGTGAACTTAAAGTAACATTTAATAATAAGCTGGAAACCTCGTACGTGGACTGTGCGGTTGACAATCTACGATGTCATATGCTAATTTACTTCGGTACGCACAATAACATGTCTCTACCATGGGAAATGAGTTTAATCCTATGTGAACAACTTAGTGCGCGGTTTTAAAAGTAGTTGGGATTAAAAGTAGAGCATTTTTCATTAAGGAATAAATCTGAAAATAAATTCCACTCGTATGCAGCAATTAAAAAGCTATAAGTTAAATAGCAAATAAGAGCCCCTACTTCACCAATATATTTTACATAGGTCGCTTGTGATAAAATATTTACATTGCAGCAAAATTAAAATCCGATCAAACCTCTAATAATGCAGCATTAACTCATTTAATTGCGCGGAAAAAATATTTATATTTCAACCATAAAGGATTATTTCAACATAAGAAATCAACAGCCAAATAGAACCCACAACATGTATAACATAAACATCAAACAGTTAAAAAATAGTAACATATGTTCCCATTTTAGATATAAACCATGAAGGCCTTATTTTATTATTATTTTACAATTTTAAGCATTATTAAACCTGAACTAAAAACCAACATTTTGTATTCAGAATTTATCTATTTTTTCTTTTTAGTAAGAACTTAATAACTATGCCCTGTTTATTTATATTATAATATTAAAATATTTATTATTATTTTGTAATCTTGAAGGATAATGATTTCAAACTTTTTTTTGCATTTTCTTGACATTCCTTATATTCAACAAATGGTTTTATGGTTTTCTTTTACATAAACTATAAGGGCATAGCATCTTCAGTTTTCTGTGTAAGACATTTGTTTCTTTGTGAAAATGTGTTATTTATCGCATAGTGAATCTCTCAAACATATAAGTAAAAGTCAGCTACTCCTAACCATGTATAATTTCATCCCCTCATCTATAGTTTTCATAGTCCATCTACAATGGACAATGGATCTCAGTGATCAATGAAAATTTTGTGTTGTCTTTTGCTTTGGGCAATGGAAGCTTAAAGAGTTGATTACGGCTATATGGAAAGGATGAAATATGTTCAAAGAGGCGAAAAGGTCAGAATATCTGCGCCTTTATATTTTAGACAATAAATCTTGAGCGATTGGAAAAGAACCAGCTTCCTCTCAACTCATTCAGCAGCCAGGTCAAACCCGAGTCATTGTAGTCATTTGAGTGTCAAACTGATAACACCGAAGGTGACAGACATGAACCCGATTGGAAATAAGATCGTGCTTTTAGACCATCTATTTTAGTAGATGGATCTTGTCTACTTCCATTCGATATTCAATCCCAACTCCTAACAATTTCTACATGCATTGTCACAGTTTATATATAGGTGCGCTATTCACATTTGAAGAAAAACGGTTTAGGTCTGTGCAAGCTTCGTTTCCCTCAACATAACAAGTGGTCAATCCATTCAGTGGCATGGTCAGCTTTTCATAATACATTGTACGCAATCCGTCAAATCCGAATATGACATTTTCAAACCTGCTTCTTTAGAAATCGCCACTTACAAAGGATGTCCAAAAATATTATTCTTGACAGACCCTTGCTCCACCCTTCTTATACGTGAACGTCAACAAGTTGCACAGAACTTAAGCTGACAGACTCACGAGCATGTAATAACTATTAGTAAAATAACAGCAACTAATAAGCCAAGCATGTCAGATACAGAAAATTATGTTTTTAGATTCGCTATAAACTGCATATTAATTCACATTACATGTCCTTAAAGCTTTTTACCATTTAGAAGCAGTAGAGCCTTCAACATCTTAAAAATTGAGAATAAAACACTCCAGTAAACATGTCCTGCATGTCATTCATTTTCATTCCTGCAACGCTAACATATAAATTCTCCTTTTCCACATTTAAAAATCACTAATGCATACATCCATATTATAGTATTAGAGCGTAACATTTTAAAACTAATTTTGTTAAAACGTGTTTGAGAATAGTGGGACGGATTTTCAAAAAGTTTACATAACTCGTTATATTAATAGTTTTGAGATTCATGAATAAAAAAAGCCAAATATTTTAAGGTTAATTTTTTAAAAAAATTTTAATTTTGTAATAGGTACTTTTGATTTACAACATACGTATGATTGTCATTTCCGCAATTCTGGTGAATTCTACCAGACTTTTATACCTAACTAAATTGGTGGTCAAAATATATTACAATGTAATTGTAATTTAAGAAAGATTCACTAGAATACATGAAGTATTTTCTTGTTTTTAAGATTTAAGGGGGTGGAGTAAGGAGGGAAGTACGCTAAGTTAAATAGGCCTATATACTGTTTTTGAGGAGGGCCAGGTAGGGGGTAGCAAATTTACTACCAAGCATTACACGGCATTGCAAATGCAGACTGGGAGTGTCACGAATTCTAAAAATTGAGTTACATGAATATATGGATGGCCCCTAAGCATAGATTTACAAAATAAATTATTTGAGGTTTGATGAGAATTGTGGCTTCAGTGTCCAGCTTTAGCATGCAATATTCATGAAGGCGTTCAATTAAAAACGATCACAGCACTGCAAAGCAGCTGCACTCGAAGAGATTTAGGGTATTTTCCTAGCTTATTTGAAAACTTGCAAAGCACCATACATAGGCCTACACTGTATTTTTTTTCAGCACTACATTGCTGCACATTTATACCTGTCAGCTATATCATCTTGCTGGATATGTCGCTCGACCTCTATCTAAGGGATTTAGCCATCAAACAAGACCTGTCGTTTGTAAATCCCTCAAGCTGTCTGATGGACTTAACTCGCCACAGACCCTCAAATCCAACCGGAATCGACCTCCTGCACTCCCTAGGAACCAGTGGATTATGGCTGCCTGACCCATTCAACACAATGAAACGGTGTGAGGGCATATAATGATAACATTATTTGAATTGTCTTAGTTACAATGGTATGATTTATCGGCAGTCTGCTGGACAGACAGACAGCTAGGCTTATTCAGTGGTCAGAGTAAACCTAGTCCATCTGGCTAGTTGGGAGATGAGACCTCACCCCATTAACCACTATGCACTTGATTTGTTGAGGTTGTTCGGGTGTTGAATACTTTCGTCTATGGCAGAAGAAAATTCATTGTCAACTAATGGAGCGACAAATGTAGATATGCTGCGTCATTAATGGAAAGGGTTAAGCGACATTTTGGAATGAAAGCATGAGTTAGACCTATAGCTATATAGAGCACTGGTCAACCATAACCTTTTAGCTCAGAGTCAACTGTAGAGCACAAATAAACTCGTATGATATTGCTGATTCTTTTGTATATGACCACTTTTCACGTTTCCTTTCAGTGCCTTTAATCAGTTTATCCTAAATCACGCTGCAAAGCTTATTATTAGATAGTTTGTTTCCTTATCACTGATTTGTTTGATTGCTAGCAATGAACTTAATCATAATACAATAAACTATAATGCTTTTTGCAGGGAAGAATTATAATCACAGGTCCTAGTTCTAGAACAAGGAATCCACAGGATCAATTTTCACAACTTTGCTGAAGAGAAAAAATAGCCAATAATTTAATTTTGATAGTCTCAACACATATTTACCAATAGATGGCTTTCAGAATAGACTAGGCCTACAGCACTCTGGTGGCCAAATTGCAAGTCGTCTGGTGAGCTTTCTATGGATTATTTGCCTGATTTTCTTGCTTTGTAACCACTTGAACAATGAGCATGAGATTGCAAATTGGCTAACTTGGTGCGATAACGACATAGGTTTTTTTTACCTTACCTGTGGCTACGAGTCATAAGCCCTTAAGAAGCAAAACGGCATATTAAACGGCACCTTAAAATTTTGTAAAGTAAAGATTCACAACAAATGCTTTCTATTTTTATGCTACGTGGATTGTCAATTCTATAAAAATTCACTAAGTTTTGCTATGAAGTGAATTCAATATTTAGTAGGCTATAAATATTTCGGTCTATTTGGGGTTACCTGAAATGTAAGTTTGGAGGAGGACAACTCAAAGAGATTTCAACGTCCAACAAAAATGAAATATAGCTACAATGGCTTAGGAAAACTTATACAAGCACTAAAAAACTCTGGAATGGGTAGGATGGGGGATATAGGCCTCCACCAGGCCTCCATAGTAACTCCTCCACTGCTTTTACCTGTTCTTTCTTTGTTAGCAAACATCAATTAATATACCTATTATAACTCTATTATACCTATTCCATATACCAATTTAAATATAACCTCTCCACACGCAATGAGGTAATTTTAATTAACATTAGCATGTCAGTTACAATGTTGCAAGTAATGATGCTTCTAGTTCCACAAAATGTAAATCATGCATCATAGCTATAGTAAAGTACTTGTAAGACTGAAAAGTTAACACAGTTACACAGCAATTTAAAGGGAAAGTATCACCTTGAAACAAGTTGATATAATAAAAAAGAGCATTAAAAATTATAATATTCATGAAAATTGCGATCGCATTTGGCTATATCTATCAGTAAATAAAATGATCTGAATACCTGGATTTGTTTGGCAATGTGAAGTCTTAATAGACACCATGCTTATTAATCTACTGCAGCGCCTTCTATTGGAATGAAGGCGCGAGCTCTCGTGAAGCCATAGACATACATGTGCCAGGGGGTGCCCCAACATATTAATGCTTGATGAAGGCAGCCAAAAGCTAAGGAAAATGGCGCCTGATGTGTACTTTGGAAACGCCGTGATTTCTTCAAAATGAAACCTTTGGTGCAATTTTTATTGCCACAGACATTCATATCTAGTAAGTGTGTACCATTTATAAATAACTTGTTTCAAGGTGATATACTTTCCCTTTAATGAAATTTCTCTATTATAACAAAACAGTATATAATAATGCTGATAAGTTTATGCCCATAGTTTGTTGCAAAAAGTAACAACACATCATAGTACACAGATTGTGCTATTGTAAACGCAAATCCTAATTTTAATTATTTCTATGATTTAAACTGACCCTTTTCAAGATTACTGAATACGTCATGTTTGCGCCTACAACTGCTAGAAGGCACCTGACCATGTATAATAATTTATTACAGGTCAACTCTGATTGTGTGGCATGCACAACTCTTCAATTATGAACTTGCCCTCACCTCTGCTTCGGAAGGCGGAAGGGTCAAACATAAATAAGCCTAACCTAAAGGACCTATTTGCCCATAACATTGCAGGATCAATGAAGGACGTTTAGCGCCAACATCTTTAATAGGATATAATATAGATTAACTTTTCCATTTAATGGTCATTCGCATCATTGCCTTAGTCATGCAGAGTGAGCTAGGCGGCGATAATTGGCAATTGACCAAGTCATTGTCTGACCACTAAATGCAATAGACAAGTGGATATATTTCATTAGCTTCATTGATGACCAGAAGCTGGTCACAAAAGCGATCTATCAGCCAATACTATAGACCTAAAATATAGCTATGATCTATTCTATAAAATTCTCTGACCATGCAGGCATCAACTCCCAACCTTTGCCCATACAAGCAGGCTGAATGTGGTCAAGCGCAAGCCGCAGAATGATATCGGACACAAAGCTAGCAAATAGGAAAATGAATCATTATGCTCGTATAACAAGCAAAAGATTACTTCTGATAATGAACCAATTTACAATTCCCTCATTTTAGAAAAATAAAATAGTCACGGTTATACTTATATCCACCATCAGAACCCGGTCAAAACGCCATCTGGGAACAACAAATCAAAACAAAATCGTTAAGGAAAGAGGGGAGCGTCACCATGACAACAGGGAAAGAGTGTTGGGAGTGTCTCGTTTTCCTAAGGATTTTATTTTGCTTTGTTGTTCCCAGATGGCACTTTGGCCGAGTTCTGAGGGTGACATTAATTGAGTATAGAACCTGCATTATACATGAAACTATCTACATACATGTACACTATAATTTTTGTAATTATCTGATTAATATTTCTGCAGTATCTGAAATACAGCCTTTCGAAAGTTTTGCCTTTTAACATAAATCAAATTACTACCTTGGTCCTTGAGTTTTCCTCGGGATAAGGGCAGGACTGAATAAGGGTATATTTTGCGTCTTCCCTGAGTTTTCAGGTTTTCCAGGTGTAACAATCCAGTATTACATAATCTCCATGAAATCAGGTTTAACTGCATGTATGGTGATCTGCAGCCCATACATGTATATTAATTAAGTTTATAGAAAACTATTTTTGATTTAATTGGATTATAATACCAATTAGGCCTACTAGAATAAAGTAATCAAATTAAATTGCTTATCAAAATGGCTCGGTACTTTATAAGTAACTCACACGTAAAAACACAGAATTTTGTTTGCATTTTACTATAGTAATTAATTATAAAATGCAGCATATGCGCAGACTTTTTTGGGGAAGGGGGAGGGGGAGTTAGCAGCCTTAATATTTTTTGCTGAATGGGCCATCTTGACCCCCAATAGTTTCTAGAAATCAACGCCTTTGCTCAAGCATGAATTTTTGTGACAATATATAATGGCGACTATGGCTACTTTCCAGTTTACAGCATGTGTGTATGTACTGTATATATATTAAGCATATTTTGGCATTGTGATCCGGTCATGCCCTCTGTAACCAAGATCACAAGCAGTTGTTAACTACATCATAGGTTATATCCCAACCTTTTCTGTGATCTCGTTTGGTACTCTGCGCCTATTTAGGTAGATCACAAGTGGGTAACTTTTTTGTTACCTTACACTGTGATCCTGCGCACCAAAACGACAGAGGCTACGTACGCAAAAACGCTTCAGCTTCAGACCATGCAACCAAATGGTTATACGGTCATAATGCCAAAATACACCTATACTGCACATGTGTCACACGACCGTTTCATGATAAAAGGCAAACATTTCTAAAGCAGTATATTAACAAAACTATTGAAATCAATAGTCGGCATGTTACATCAAAACAAGCTACTTGTATAAACGCAGCATATTGAGACAGTCTTTCACAAGCATGCACAGAAACTAAAAAAAAAGAAAAGATTGATTCTCAATGTGAATCCACGCCAGGAATATTCCTGTATCTTTGTCCTAATCCTCGAGCATGCTACCATAGAGAGATAGATGCATGCTGGCTTATTGATTTGAATAATTTGAGGTGTGAGAAAGTTAATTACCGTACCAGCATGCATCACTTGCACACACTGCATGTAGGAGGGCGGTGGCTGCCACGTCCAACACAACTGCATGTGTATCATTTTGTAAAATCGTCAATCACTGCTGTGCATTTCCTCGGCTTGCCTTTTAGTCATGGCAGGCAATCAAGGCAGGCACGCAACAGCAATAGAAAAGGTGACCATCAAATTAAACCCAAACTTCCCTGGCATAGCCTATGTCATGACATACAGGTGAAAGTTGCTCGAGGGCATGTGGCTCCACCCTCATTCATAAACAATACTCATTTGCCCATTTTCCTTTCATCCACGTTATTTTTGTTACGTGGAATGTTGATTTAGCTCTATTGTTACTATAGCAGAAAAAAGGTCCTCGATGACATGTACATTGTTCTCCATATCCTAGCCCGGCTTTATTGCTAACCTATTAACGTCGAAGGCCAAATCAACACGCATACATTGTCAAAAGCCACACAAAACAAGATAATGTGGGTTGTTGGGCAGGTGAATAAAGCCGCAGACCTCCCCCCCCCCTTTCCCACACACACACACACACGTCCCCCCATTCAAAAAAGCACTACCATCTCAAATTTCAAAAATATTACAAAAGATGATATTAATGCTTCGTCATAAGGATAGAATAATATGATGATAATGAAGCTGAAATAATCTATAATAATTACGATAAACTGACATTACAACATGGATGCATTATATGCACTTCCCATGATTTATGAATTAAAACAAGAGATATTTCATTCAGCAAGAAATGAAGCCTATTAATAAATGTATTTTGGGTGAATTTTTTTTTTCAAAAAGGTCAGTTATTAAATGTTTTATCACATTTGCTAAACCAAGTAAAGTCGTTCGACTTCATAAATCATGATTATGTCCCCTTTAGTTTACTGTTGGCTAGTAGGAATATTACACTTCTCCAAATCTTTATCTTGTTTTTAATCAATTGATATTTTAGCTCTAATTTAAATTTATTATGCAAGAAGTCTTCCTATATGTTATGCACAACTAAACTTAGGAATACTTCAGAATAAAATAATTAGTCAATTGTCAGTCTTACCTGCTGATACAGAAGGCAATTCCGGCTTTCTCACGATGGGAATGTTGGCATCTAAAGGTTCCGAACTGGAAACCCAATTGCGACTAACCTACAATAAGTAACAAAAAAATAAAAGTTGTAAGTTTGTATATATACATTCAAATATATATATATTCATATGAGTTAATAAATTCAAAAATTAGCATACTATTTGCAAACACAGAACAAGTTTAAAGCATATGTTATGTTTATTACTTATTAGTCAAATCAAAAAATAAGTAAATTCTTCAAATTATGGAAGCATTGGAAAATGCACTTGCAATCACTTCAGTTAATTCATGTATATAATACATTAATTAATTATTTCAAAACATTTTCGAGTACATAATGAAAAATCACATAGTGAAAAATCCCATAAAGAATTTTCATTGTGAAATCTGTTTTCTTTGAAGCTTCATAAATCAAATTCACACAGCAGAATTAAAAAATTAAACTAAATCTGTATTAGTTTATTAAATCTCTATATATACGAAAGTAAACAAACAATGTGTAACCAATTTTTCTTTAGTGATTTCCCATCAAATTTTAATTGTGCACTCTCGGATAAAGGAGCAAACATTCCTGGCCAAGAATTGTGCAATGAAGGCACTTCCAATACACTGTGGAATGCATTCAATTCTTTGCTAAACAAAGGCATTGCATTCAAGAGAATAACTTTTTTGTGGCTTCTCAGTACAAAAGCCAAGTTAGTTTGTTGGTTTGCCAAATGAGAAGACATCGAAATAACATTCAAGAAGGATAGGCAGAGCGTTGTAAATATTTTTAATGAAGCAGGGGGATTAAACCACGTGACCTAACTATTAATTTTATAATCCTTGAACGTCAAAGCCCATTTCCCATCATCATCTCCAAAGTAGAACAAAACAAGCATGAAACAATGCAACAATGTATGAAGAAGTATTTGCTAATTGATTCCCTAAAAAACATTTTAGTTACGTGTAAAAGTTTAGACCATTGTTTCATTTAATGAATGCAAATACCACAGTTTGTAATAATTTTAAGATTGCTAATATGTTGATGGATAAAATTTGTGTTATAAAGATTTTGCTATAGACCTATACACTGGAATAAACAAATATCTACATATACATCTCAAAAAGAATATCTCAAAGCCATTGCTGGAATATGATTATATGAATAACCTATACTAACATTTTTGGTGAATTAAAATACAATTCCGGATTCAGCCATCTGGAACTTATAGTACTCGCATTAATTCATGCATGGTTGAGAGTTATCTATACTCTTTTTTTAACGAACAACAATAATGGTATAATATTAGGGCATACTTTTACAAACAGACGGAAATGTTTTGTATTTGATTCCCTATGCATTGTTTCGTGAGGTATTTACGGTGTAAAACAAGTAACTTTCATGAGTATGCCTTTTTTCATTTGTTTTTGAATGTTGAGTAGCAGGGAATCGGGGGTGAACGTTAAAAATTATATAGGGAAAAGGAGATCAAAACAGAATAGGCACTAAACATACACCATAATTACAATTTATTATACATTTAACTTTAAAAAAAAGAAGAAAAAAACCGTGCCAATGAGAAAATATAATTTGGGGACTGAAACGAAATAGGGGCAGCAATAAAGGCATTTGCTTTTATTTGTCTCTAAAAAGTTTATTATATGAACAAATGCCTATATGAATTGAAATGAATCAACATACATGCAGGTGTATGGATGCTTGAAAAACTATATGTAATTCAAAACAAATCATAACAGGACATATAGGTAATAATTAATTAACCACAAAACTGAATGGACAGGAAAGCAAGACATGCAGCATAAGTTATATTTTATATGGGGTCACTAACAGTATATGAATGTCATTATATACATTTTAAAGCCACTTTTTAATTATTGAGAGGAATACCAATTTGGAAATTGTATCACGGCTTATATATATATATATATATATATATAATATCAAAATTATGTTTATAGCATGTATGAAATCTGTGAAATAATAATTAAAATTAATCTTGCCTTCATAGGATAGTCCATGCAGTTAAACATACTCACAAGTAATGAGCCTTATCTTTCAAGCATATACAATTGGCAAATACAATTTCAAACTTAAATCTATACCGTACTTTATAAGTGTATCGCGCGATGATTTTAATCAATCCCTACTTATTATGTGCACGCATATAAATTAATTGCTGTAAACTTGACGTTCATTGATGGCATCCCATTGCAACTGAAGAAATGAGATTGCAAAAGAATAAAAAGTAAGGCACAAAGAAAACTGATCTAGCAAATGATATTGTTTTTTACACTCGTTTTTATTTAAGCCAATGTCTTGATTTAAAGTGGAAAAGTCAAAACATTCCTATTGTATATATATATATATGTCCTTGTAAGGTTTAATTACTATTCTTACAAAAGCCTTCTTCTGGCAGCACTTAAGCCCTAGAATTAAATCAGAGTGGGCAGAACTGTAATTTCTCGCTGTAACTTTTAGAGGATGAGAGGATTTAGAAAGAAACAACAATTCAACAAAGCCGGCTTTGAATTTCATCCTTTGCAGTAGTGATGACATCTGATCTTACATCACAGAATAGTGTTCATGGTAAATTTCAAAAACTGCAGGGCTCATTCACAAAGTTTCTTTTCAGTTAAACTTTAATTTCTAAAGTCTAAAAATCACATGACGTCACGACCATGTTAATCAATGATAATAAATTAGCAATGCAATCACATAATCAGTAATTAATTTGAAATAGTATTTGAGAATATTTTATACTATAAGAAATATATAGATATATATAGTCTATATGGTCGACTCGATCTGAGAATCTGGATTATTTTAAATAATTCTGCTAGATTTGCATAGTGGTCTTATAATACATAATTTTAAATAGTTTAAATTTAAAAAAAGAGTATATGAGTATAATATGGTTTACCTGATAATATCTTTAAAAGATAAACTCAATTCTTTTTTAAAGCAAATTTACGACTTATACACGACCTATAGGCCTATAGCTAGAATTCAATAGTTAATAAATATTAAGAATAGCAGACAAATAACAATTATTGAACTCGAGTATTCAACGAAGTGATCGATTTTTACAACCTCTCTATAGGCCTATATACATGAATGTAAACAATAACACATGGCTAATTTGCACATTAGCGATTACTTTAAAACATTTTCATTAAAAGTTAAAATTACTTTGTAACTATCAAACAATTCTTAATTTCGTCTTGAGGTAAAACTTTGCAAAGGCGAAAATTTAGTGCTAATTTTGTACACATCAGTTTCAAGATTCAATCACCTTATTAATTTACCATTTGGGGTAAGGGATTTAAAAAAGGCATGTTATCGGTATATTACAGTAAATATTGGAAATTGACTAAAGATAGAATTGATATTATGAAGCATTTAGTGCCATCTATTAAGCTAAACTGGTATGATAATCCATACATCAATACCTTCCTGTTGCATCTGTACTTAAAAGACAATATTGGTTTATCAATAACATGAGTTGTTGAAATTTTGTAATACCTGGTACATATATAAATATATAAGAATCTTATTTAATTCCCCTTAATATGCTATCTATGAAGTTATAAATATTTACGAATGCCAGTTCTGGCAATTGGGTTCACTGTTCCTGCCATTTAGAGCACTTCAAAAAATTTGCAACAATTGCAGCATTATGGGTTATAAGACACATGCATCTTATACAAAATGATGCATCGAGCTAGCAAAAAAAGCTCAGCATGGATGAGATGAATAAAAAATTGAAAAGAGACAAAAATTGTTCCGCTGTGATAAGGATATCCCGTTATTGCTTTCTCTTAACATTTCCGTTGCATTTTTTAATACAAAGGCGTCATATTTTGACATAACATTAGTGTTAATTCATAGTTTTCATAAAACTGATTATATATTCTATTACCAATAACAGACCTAATACGAGTCTTTGAATTCCATCTTGTGGGAAAATATGAAAGTTAAACACGCATCAGCAGACCTATGAATCGAGCTCCATACAACAAGCAATTATATGAACAATCACATTGTGTAACTTGTGTTTAACGCTAAAAGTTATTGTGATAAAAATAATTTAATAATTATTTGGCATCAATTATTAAACTATAAGAACCTAAATATTGATATTAAATCAACTTTTAAACAACAACTATATATATATAGGTTGTCAAAGCTGTCTGATCAGTAGAAAAACTAGTTTTAGGAAAAAGTCATGCACTTTTGTTAAGATCGACACAATCATCAGAAAAACCGGTATGCATGCAGAGAGTGCAATTGCATAAAAATATTAACTGCATTGAATTTCCAATAAAATTCACCCTATAACCAAGCAAAAGCATATAAGCTCAAAATGTTATTAAAGTAAACATATGCATTGAAAACTATATGCTGGCATACATCAGCAAAATCTATATATTTTTTATATAACTACAACAGCATGTGCCATATTTTCAATACATTTTTATACAATGGGATGCCGAAAAGATATTTTGCAATATTGCCCCAGAATCGTAAAAGAAAAAGAACGGATGCGATTCAACATCAGAAGTACCCTTCGAATTCATGTATTAGTCATCTAAAATCGCCATTAATGCAATCACCCTGGGTAACCTTTTTCCGCATCAAAAATAATCAGTATTCGATTACGTTCATAATGCCAAGTGACCACCCTTGGGCTGACGTTGCCATATATTCTACTTGAAAAGCATATTTGAACAGATAAAAAGCACCAGTTACACATATATATAATGCAATGGGAATAAGCCGTAATGTTTCCTCTATCATCAACATGTATTTATTCAATTTGTAGACCTTTAAGCTGTTGTTATGTGGGCATTGCGGTTCTCTCAATCCCCTCCTATTACTACATGTATTATTGTACAGAGAAAATTGAGCAAAATTCCTCAAGCAATATACCTTGTTTGTAGATTAATTGAAATTGAGTCGATGGCAAACATGCTTTGTGAGCTCGACAGACCTACCATACAATAAAAGCTTAGTTTATGAAATAATATGCCACAATATATATATATATCCACCAGAATATAATTGCTCGATATTTTACCTATATTTGTTTATTCAGCCTTGGTGAACTCGATTCTGCCCCAAAACTTTACAAAGGAGATATTAATCTCACCCTCATGCCACCCATTGCTTCTGGCAAATATTAAAATGTACAAATACAAAGTACATGCAAGCCAGAAGAATGAAGAACAAAGAATACATCTTTAAAAGCAGAAAAACATTTTCTGTTGTCTATATAAGCTTACTCCTAAGCGGCATAGTGCTACAGTTACAGCAAAGTATAAGAAATAATGTTATCAATTTATTATTTTTAAATTCATCTATAGATTAAAGGTGCATTCTCCTGACCATAACTTTATTTCCAAAATGGGGCCCAGTGCACGTGCATGGTCCAGTAAACCAAATATAATTGGTACGTGTACTGCATGACTACAGAAAAAACATCGTCAGAAGAATGCACTTTTTATTGGATAACTATGAAGGTAAATGCCATGGCAAATGTTAATTTAGATTTAAAAACATGCATTAAAAACGATAATTTTCGAGGAAATCGGATCAATACTGACCAATCGTGATACGTTGGCATAAATGAGAAGCACATCACGAAACCCCAGCAATAATTCATATTTGTTTTCCATTTGTTGCTAAATTTACCTTTAACGCCCTCATAGCTGCAGACTATTCAGTGTACACATTAATTCCATTCAATTAAACGACAAAAGTATTAGATCCATTAAGGGGCTCATATGAAGGTCACAGAAAAGCAATATAAAGTATTTACACATTAAGCTATCAACGATACCATGTAATCGATAATGATTACAGGTGAATCAATAATATATTACAGTCATTGAGGAGCTGCTTAATGGAAAGAATCATTTCATATTGAACGTATAAAGTAAACAATTAGTGCAAGATATATAATCAGAATATACTAAATTAAAACTTTATTTTATGAGCATATATATATTCTTAATTGTACCATAAAACTGTTATTTTCATCCATACTTTAGGTGACTAATTTAATTTCAGCATTCTATGTCATTTATGAATCCAATTAATTAAAAAAAAACCTTTTACTTTTAATTTAAAGGTGGGGTGACTATATAAGCACGAGAGCAAAATTTTCTTCGCTTTAAGGTCCTTCATAACAAACACAACTCAAAATATGTTAAGCGTGTATATTAACAACATCTGATGGCAAAGTTTATAATATGGCGTCATTATGATTGAGTTGATTGGCAATGACTTATCTTTTGTATCAGAAGACGGCTCATCATATATATTTGCAGAGTAAAGTATAACTGATTGTTTTATCCCCGTCTGGGGATGACTTGCGGGGGGAAAAAAATCAGTTTGTGTTTACAAAAATGTTGAACACGTTAATATTTGCAAATTTCAATCCTTTTAGCATGCTGTTAAGCATCAACCACTTTTATTCCAAATAATTTCAATTGTACAAAGGTAATTAGAGAACATAAAATATAGACCTATATTTACGCTAAGTTTGAGCGTTTTATTTTTCACTGTTCATCAAAAATCAAATCTGAGTAATAATCATCCATGCCAACCAAATGGAAAATGTGCACACCAGTGCACATTGGGTAACAACAACTCAAAGGAAATTAGCTTAGTTAGATTCGTGGCAAGTATATGAGAAAAGAAACGCGAGAAGGGAGGTAAAAGCAAAAATATATAGAGTTAAGGGCTACATATTACTTGAATGCCCCATGTATATGTTACACGAGCATATGCCATTAAAAGATCAGAAGGCAAAAAGGGCAAAAAACACTAAGCAATCATGCATAGAGTCAAAACAGATTGCAATTAAGGGAGCAGAATTGAATACTATTCATAAATAATAAGGAATGCATGTTGCAGTGATCAGATTTATATAGGAATAAAAAACTAAAAGAACTGAAAAAATCTGTAAAACAGAGAATTTATAATAGGATAATTACTCCATGCACTTATTAACAGGATCATATAAAGGCAAAATAAATTACCTGTTCCATTTATACAAATATATCAAAACGTATAGCGTACATAATACTAAAATCAAAAATTAATTACTGCAAATATTTTATACCATATAATCATATATATATATGTCCATTCCTTACCCATTTCAATTAGATACAAAAATATCATATTATTCTCGTATTAACTATGCAGCATAGGCTTATAAAAATGAGTTAAAATAGTTAAAAACCAATAAATCTAGTACCCTTATGTAACACACCTAGCATGCATTGATTGAAATTGTATGTTAGCAAATAGCATAGGCCTAACATAATTTTTTAGTAATAAACTAATCACGAAAAAACGCTCAACAATAGCATACGACATTCATATAATTTGTCAGCCATAACATTAACAAATCTTGTTTTCAAAGGTGGTTGCAGTAAATTATAGTGTCAAGTTAACTATTCTCGATATATGTTGGTCATATAAAAATTTCTCATAAGCTTTAAAATATTAGTTCATTGCAAATGGTTATGCAGTTTTCTATTGTTTTTGACACCCAGATTTTCTAGATTAGCCAGTCGTAAAACAGGCTAAATTGAGTCATTATTGCAAATTGAAGCCGGTTGAAAATTTTGCTAAAACGACGCCAGAATTTAGTAAACAAGTTCTGTTCCCAAAACAAAACACATACGAGCCATATATAGCTTAATTCAAATTGCTATGCACATAAGCTGGATCCTTTCGTTCAGTAGGCCTAAACGTCTTTTAATTTGTTTATTTAATTTGAAATGTTGGGAAACACATGGATTTCGAAATAATTACAAAAACACAAAACAGTGGGCATTGCATTTTTTTCAAGTAAAAACTTGTTTTTAAAATATGAAAAAGACTATATAGAGAAACTAAATGTCATGTTACTCCACAAAATTTTAATCGCTTAAAATTGTAAATTTCACACAGAAAAAATCTACTCATATTGAGTCAGAGTGTAAAGTGCCATAGCATTAGCATAACTGCAAGACAGTACCAGCGAGAAGAAAATAAAAGTTCTTAACATCAAAAGAATCCGAATTACAATGTAAACCAAAATGATAAAACATTTGTCTATCATTTCATAAAGACTTATTCAGTTTTTAAAGAGAAGGTAATTATGTGAGAGATCTAACAAAAAAGAAAAAATGATTGCATGCTTTAAATATATACTTATGTGAGCCCATTCATATTAAATTTTCTTATACAATTGACTTAAATTCAGTCGATAATATATTCACAATAATTTAAGGCGTTGCAAAAATGGCGTTTTGATGTGACCACATGGATTCACAAATGACGTTTTAGTCAATACGTTTTGAGGTAAACTTGATTCATGCTTTTCCTTGTCATTAGCATGCTATTGTTGTGCAATTAGCAAGACTTGTTGCACAGGAAAGGGGGAAAACAGAAAAAAAGTGTTTTTTTATTTATTTATTTTTTGCCTCATGCATATTCTTTTCAGCTTCTTTCTCTTCTTATGAGCCAGCAGTATAACTCGATGGCGTGCGTTTTTTACGCTTTTTAAATTTCTACAACTTTAGCTATACACTGGATAATAAGTATTATACGCTTTGCCATGAAGTCCGGATCAGGATCAATTGGACACACCAGAAAACACTGACTTAGTTGGGAATAAGTTTACCTTTTGTATGAGTTACTTTAGAATATATGAGCTCGAATGTGTACGTTTGCTCATATGTCGATTCTTAAAGCACGCATTCAACTAGCTCAATAAAGTAAACAGATGTATTGTGAAGCAAGCTGCATGGGTGTTTTTAAAAAAAATTAATTCGATAGGCTATGGCTATGTACTAGACTTTTAATATTGCCTGATTTCGTTTACATTTATGCAAGCATTAATAAATACAGGTCTGTATGTACGCTTGCATATTAAGCTTGCATCAAGTTCTGTTTAACTAATTAATTTCTTTTACCTTAAATCTTAATTTTACATAGAAACGAAAACTGCATTACAGCCTAACCATATTGTTTAGTCATCTGATTAGGTGCAGGGAGAACAGCAACAACCATTATTTAAAATATGCAAATGACATCCACACCAATACTTAGTTCTTTATTTATTAATTAATTTAAATTTTTTTTGGACAGGTTTTGAGAAAATGATTCCTATTATGACACTACTATGCGAATTACATCCCCCTCCCCCAAGAAATGTTTGCTATAACTTTATACTGATAGGCAACTATACTGCATAACAAATGAAACTTGCACTTTCTACAAACCCGCATGAACTTTAAAAAAGTCATGATGTGTTGCGAGCTTATAATATAACTGCATGCATGACTTCGGTGAATAAAACTACAAAACCAAAACGTCTAGTTTGTCTGCATACATGATGGTTAAAACAAAAGAAGCCACAACATTACGGCCATTTTCTGCAATCCTTTTACCGAGGCACAACCATTTCGTCGGCTGTCACTAGCAATTCTGTCTTTTCCCACTTTTCTCGAAGCATTCGCACTACAGCATTCTAATGAGCTTTGCCATTGAATTACATCCACTCAAATGTTATGGCATTTTAAGGCAAGCACGTATTGGTTTTGGTTGATAAATCAGAATTAAGAGCTTCATGTTGTGTAACACCCAACAGCTTGCTCATAGAAACAGCTTGAGTAGGCCTATATAAGACTAAAGAACTTTCAGATACAAGACTGGCACCCTCAATTGCTACTGGATAACTCAACTATATGCTCGTAGTATATTTACATGGTTAGAATAAAATGATGGCAAATATGCAGATTCCTATAATTTTTATTAGAATTCAAACAAGACGCCAAATAATACTAAAGAAATTCATGAAAGCTTAATTCGGGCTTTTTAGAAAGCTACATACCCTACACTGCATATGCACGTGAGCAGATGACATAATTAGGTCCCTCCAACTGAATGTGAGAAAGAGCTAGATTACCTAACACCACAGAAAATCCTATTTCCAATAGAAGAATAAACTGTTCTAGAATACTAGTACCATGTACACCTATGTCTGAGACATGATGAAGACGAGTATAGGAATAAAGGATTAAGATCTTCCTGAATTATCATACTGAACTTTGGATAAACTTGGAAGATGAATTCCTAATTCCAACCAACAGCACGCAACCGTATTTCAAAAAGTATGACACGAATGACAAACTAATAAACTCAAAAATCATTTTTTTTTTTTATAAAACTCCTAGGACCTTCAAGACTGTTCAACACTACAACAGTCTGCTCAAAATGAACTTCCTTCAAAATGACCTACCCAGTGGCATATCATAACTGTTGGGGGCCCAGGGGCAACCTCTCGCTAAGGGCCCCACATAGAAATCCATTTCGTGGGAAAGTGAGGGGGAGGGGTACCCCGACCCAAAAAAATTGTCAAAATTTAAGCCGCAGTTGAAAATTGTAATTGTTTGTACATAATTGCAAACGTGTACACAAAATGGCGCCACAGGCAAAAATTTGAAAATTAGACTTTACGTTCTCAAAAAAGTTGAAAATTAGATGGACGTTCTCAATACATTTGAAAATCAGACGAACGTTCTTAAAAATTTTGGTAGCAGAGCGTGGTTACTGTTGACATGACTTTCACTGATGTGACCTGTCCTAACGGACAGGCCACGATGATGAATGTGCCAGGAGGATGGCCAGCAGTTACGAGGATGTGCCCAGGGCTTGGCACGATGTGCCAGCAGTTATGAGGATGTGCCCAGGGCTTGGCGAGATGTGCCAGCAGTTATGAATTTTTTTTTAAATGGTCGTATTTTCTCAATGCCTTTGAAAGAGGCTAAATATCCCCACATTTATACTTAGTTGCAACCACGTGACCAGCTTCAGCCAATTAGGGATATATCATATTCCTAACTTTGTAATGAATGCATGTTCTCGAAAAATCAGCAGCTCATTGCAAATGCAAGTCATCATGCTGCCATCTAGTGAATGGGTAAGGGTGGTCCTAGCAGGGTGTACCATGAAGAGGGATGCCGAACACATTACAACACTGAATCTTGTATCAGGTTCAATTGTAGCATGCACTAATAAGGAAATTATCAAAGTCAACACTAATAGCCTACTTTAGCGCAATTTAAACTTAATTTGGTACAATAATGCCAATCAGCAGCGATTCTTGTTTTATCCCTGGTTAAAATTAAATCATATTTACAGCTACAAAATAATTTAAAGTTTCTATATAAAACATGTGTATTGGTTTACATTTATTTTAAAGTGCAACCCAATTTGTTCCTCTTGCCTCCTGCACTTTCACTGTTCACATTCACGTTTATTTAGGAAACAATTTCAGAAAGTCCCTTTTATTCTCTCTCTTTCGTATGCAATGATTGTTCGAAGAGCTAAGTGTAGTCTACATCATCGACCTATTGGATTGGCTTTCTTAAAAAGATCATCCTTTTAGCATATCAGAGTGCGCCAGGCCTCCTTATTTAAATGAGGGTCGAGGCCAAAGCGTGAATAGAAAACCCTACAGGGTCTATGCATAGTTTCTTGCTCATGAATATAATAAGTACTATAACCACATTGTGGCGGCCCGCTAATATTAGACATTCACTGCTTTTTCACCTAATCAGTGATGTTTTGCCTGTGTACACACACACACACACAATGCATGCACTCTGTTTGCTCGTGACCTTACAAGTTTATGATGACCCTGTACAAGAAAAACTGACAAAAACTCCCCTCAACAAAAAATATAGTTTTCTTATTCGCAGTAAAATCAATGCAAAATAGCAAAGTCAATTGCATCAAAGTTGGAAATATTGCACCACTTGCCACTTTAGCGTCTTCCCTTGCATAGAAATTCATACAAATGAGTCAATATATTCCAAACTCAAATGGCAAACCTCACATTTTATCAGGGGATGTCAAGATGGTCACTGTTCTTTGGCCTTCTCTCTCATTCTTACACCCTAAAACCATACAAAAGTCGTATTCTCCAAACGGAAATCTTCCATTTGCTTTTGCCAAACTACTTAGAATGCATCTGATTAAGGGAAAATATATTGAAAAGGACTAGAAAAGCTTTCCAAATTGAAACGCCTGTGCCATTATTTTGTAAATAGTATTTTTTTTTAAAAAAAAGCTGAAAAAGAATACATGAATACGAATTGGTATTGAACATAAAACCAAAGCGCATTAAAAATTGAAAATCTACTTATGTAGCAAGCATAGGTCTACATGCCGTACAAAAATCTTTTAACAACTTGGCACGATGGTCTGCTCGGTAAAGCACAAGCTAGAGGAGAATTTATTTTGGAGAATTACAATTACCCATAACCTCTCAAGACTTATTAGACAGTTTGTTTTAAATTCAGCGTTTCATGTTTCATAGTATATCCTAGCTGGTCATAGGTCAGTACAAGTTCATCAACAAGATTTACATAGTCGAATTTTAAATACCAACATACTATAATGCAATTGCTTAAAATGCAAAACTTCAGCAAATCATTTAACAAAATTTTGCAATCTGGTTGCTGCTATAATCCCACTTAAATAGCATCTATGCTCTTGTCTATAACGAGACCCTAAACTTATTTCCAAATTAATTTTGCTTACCCTATTTCATGCACTTTGATTACATAGATTTAACCTGAAATCGTTGTGAAAAAAGGGACTATTTTATCTTGTCCAGTTAAATTAAAGTTAAAATTCACTTTTTCATACCAAATTCTCGGCAAACTCCCCTCATCAGTCGAGAAAAGAAAAAAAAAACCATTTAAGTGTGCAAAAGTCATTATTATCCCCTGCAACCTTACTATAGCTTAAATAAACATTCCACAAGCTCTTTGATAAGACTGACAAAAAGGTAACTTTTTGTTATTTCATTTCAATTGAATACCAGACTCCCAACCTACTTCCTACAAACGTTTTCCTTCCAGCTCCCTACAATTCTTTTATTTGTATTATGTTCAAAAGTGGTAATCATCTGTAACAATCCTATGCAATTTCCTTTTTTTATTTTGTGCAAAAAATGCACGAGTCACTGCATCCATGACAGGTCGAAGCACTGCGATACTTCACACAATATTTTCAATAAAATCCAGAAAATTAGGCAAGAACCTTAAATCAAAAGCACTTATTTTGTTGTAGAAATTAAATCATGTATGAAGGAATGAATAAACTTTTGACAAATGTCCCACTGAAAATGACCTGACACATCTTCACTTAGAAAAATAAAAAATCTCGTGCAAAATCTTGCAAATCTCAAAGAAAAATCTTGGGCAATTTAAATTAGAAATAGATCAATCAGTAAATCCTAAAGAAATGTACCGAGAACATTTTTCGAATCTGCCTAATATATCTAAACTTTTTTTACCTGGTGAACCATTTTAACGCATATAGCTTCCCAAACGCAATGCGTTTTACTAGCAGCTAGCTTGCTAATTTATAAGAGTTAGCCTCAATAGCAGCTGTGAAATAAGCCACTTACAGAAATTGTTTATTTTATCATGCTTTTTTTAGTTAAAAAAAAAAAAAAAAAAAGAATGCATGTGCGGAGAAATAGCTATTTCACTTATTATCTTAATAGATATCAGCAGTGCTCCACTGTTACACATCTTCATAGTTTGTCAAGACAAGTCTAACATTAGAGGCAGCAAAACGCAAATAAATTGATGCATCCCGTAATAAAATAGGTAAAATACTAAAATTGTACATGAATTGAGCAGACCCATCACTATGTGGAACATTGTTTAAAAGAAATTGAACAGACCTACAGCATTTAAAACGACTTAGGGTTAAATTTCAGATTCCCCATAACAATTGAATTCAAACACCATAAATGTCTAAATAGCAGCCTATGCAACTGTTTTGCAAAATCAATCTCCATCCCCAGCTATTAATTCAGCCCTGTTCCTAATGATTCCTGGCCTACACTTGACCCTATATTTATTTTACGATATTCAAATTAGGTACCTTATGCATTTAAATTGTATACAGTATATAGATACCACTGTATGCCAATATTATTGCCATTTCAAGTACTGTGGTGCAAAACAAACAAAAGGGAGAGATACAGTACGTAAAAAAGTCCTTGCACTCGCCTTTTTTATCATAAATGACCAAATAATAGCCCAGGCTACTATTTGAACTCCAGCTACTATTATTCAACTTTGCTGGTAAACTTCTGCTCCTAATATTAAGGTCCAGGCCACTATTTAGATATTTACGATGTACACAAGAGGTATCAAATATGATTCAAAGAAATCTATTTTGCAGTTGCCTGTGAAATACAGTTTCAGTTTAAAATAGTGTAGCAATTAAAATGTGGTCTATTTTGAATGGCATTTACTTTTATTATCCAAATAAATATTACCATGTACTTGTATCCTATTATTATATTAAATGAGCAATAGTAAAACCGATTCAAAAAATTCCATAATTTAGGATTGCTTCAATTTAATATAACTTCTATGTATTTGTTAAGTGCTTGCAAATAATATAGAAATAACAATAATGAGTTCTTACCTTCTGAAGCCAGTTGATCGCTGTTTTAGAAATTCCCTGATATTCAAGATTATGCACAGAGTCTGTCAGAGCAATAGCAAACACTCGTTTCATCATTGCATCTTGATGATTTTTGACCTAAACAAAAAAATACATCAGTTAATCTTGTAACAGAAACAGTACAAATTAATATCTACTTGCCTAACATAATCACAATCAAAACTGAGAAACAAAACTATCATCTTGTGTATAAATAAGATAATAATTTCCCATTCCAAATGCAGTAATGAATTAAAACATAAGTCATTACTTTAGCCTACTACACACAGCATTTTTCATTCCAAATCATTTTACTTGGGACTAATGATCAAGTCATTTATTGCCAAAACAGCAGCAAACTTATATTCACGGTGTAGTTTATTTAGGTGAAGGAACTGTCGTCTGCTTCAATGCTTTTTCGACCATAGGGACCGTTCATTAAAGACGTTGGCAGTTGGGTGGGTGGGTCATTTGCCAAAAGTTGACCAATAAGGTGTCACGTGGGGGGTCCTTCATCACCGAGTTGA
>JAQIXP010000210.1:0-31450 GCA_034700285.1 Proteroiulus fuscus | reverse complement strand
TAATCGTATTTAAGCAAAAGCAATGGGGGGGGGGGGGGGTAAGGGGGGATACTTTAAAAATCATATTTTTTTTTTTTGGCAAAAAATGCTTTAGCAGTACTAGTACTGTATTTTAAGAAAAAAAATTGCAGGAAATTTCTGCATTTCAGAAAAAGATCCTATATTAGGCCTATTCGTAAATTTTAATGAAATAATTTTATAATATTAGGCTACTAAATTTTAGGATAAAAAATGCATACGGCTTTACAATATTTTTGGAAAACAAAAAAAGGCAACATAAAAGGGAATTTCTCTCCTATTTTGTGAACTTGGCCACTAAGCTCGGCCACCAAGATAAATGTTAATTGACTCATGTTATATCTTTTTTCTTCTCTTTTTGTAGCAAGTTGTCAATAACTTTGCTATATAACACATTTTGATTTTGGGATACAGTGTGGACACCCTTTTATTAGAAACCACCAATAGCACCACTTGGCATGGCTAAACCAATGACAATAAAAATGTCCCATTCACCAATCATATATACATTTTGGGAACTCCTCTGACTTTTCCTGACTAAAATCCTTTTCCTTGACTTTCCAGGTAAGTATTAAATCTCAAAATTAATTTTCGTCAGATTTTAAAAGTGACCTTATGGCCGATCAGCAAACAGAAGAAATAACAGTAATAGATTGAATGTAAAATTACCCTATACAATAATATTTTATAACCAAGAATTCACAAAACATGAGCCTACACAGAAATGAAAGCCATAAGTTCATTTCAGTAAAAATCCAGTATAACAAAATATTATACATGTTAAAAAACACTAAAATGTTCAATTAACTGAAAATTAATTTTTAAAAAATTTAAAAAGCAGAAACCCTACCTTAAACATGTGAACAGCTGGCTGCTGCGATGTCCAGTTCTCGTTGGGCCATGCATTGGTTTCCATGGGTGGTCAACAAAACAGGGTCAATTCCATAAACATTCTCCATCCCAGTGTGCTACAGCCACGCGGTCACCCATCCATAATAGATGTGTACGGTCCCAATTTTTGGACTGGGAGTCCATCTCCCTACCGTCCCCATGAGATAAGAAACGATACGGCTACAAAGGTCAAGTTCCGTTCATGGAACCATCCAGTTTGCCCCTGACCTCATGGACGTGAATGCTTTGTAGAATGGCCATACTTTTATCAAAAAGTATTAAAAACAAGGCATATCTGAAATATATATAAAAAAATATATCAATTGCGTCTCTTAAAAAACCCCATCATGCTAACTCAATATTATTAGGAATCATCCATACATTTTTTTGCCTAAAAATTCTAATTATCCCAACAGCATACCCTCTCCATGTCAATTCAATTATATTATCCATTCTCCAATTCAATTCAACTCAGTACCCTACGATCACCAAATAAGAAAAAGACAGCATGAAGGGGGGAAATGTCCCCCTATTTTGTGAACCCCCCTCTCTCGAAGCAAGTTGGATAAACAAGGCCAATAGACCTCGCCCCCTGGGCCAACCACTAGCCAGTTTGGCCCTGGCAATGTGGACATTGTAATTATAGCAGCTCATACATTAGTGATGATGAGATACAGAGAGACAGAATAAATGATGGAGCTTATTCTCCAGACTCCAGAATTTATTCCAATAAACAGCAACATAAGCCATATTGCCCTTGACAATCAATGAATGCACATCAATTTGAAAGTATTCCATCGAAAAAAATACTTCATTGGGGTCAACATGAACAATGCCCAAATTCCCCCTGTGCTTGTGTAGAGCAATTTATTGTTTCATCATGACCCGCCCCAAGTTCCCAACAGGTATTAAAATGATACGATGATTAGATCAGTAGAATGAATAACTAAAGGGAGCGTTCATATATCACAAATTTTTCTTACCTATTAGAACCCCCTCCCCCTTCCCCCTGTCACCATGTGCCACCACCTATACTAACAAATTGTAATTTACTCTCCTTCCAATTTGTTATGCAACGCTAAAAGTATTTCCCCCAGAATTTATTATACTTTTCCAAACGTAAAAAACTAATACAGTAATTTAAAAAAAAAAACATTAAAAAAATAAAATGCTAAAAACCCAAATAAAAGAAAAATAAAACAAATACCAAATAAATAGAAAATAAATAAGGACCTAGATAAGAAATGTTAAATGTACATGAAAATCAAATAAATAAATAGAAAATTAGAAATAAATAAAAAGAAAACAATAAAAAAATAAATAGAAATTAAAACCTAAAAAATTAAATACAATAAAATTAATTAACTAAAAGAGAAAAATGGCATTTGGCATGATGATCTTACGATGATATTTTTTCATGTGAAAAAGTTACAACAAATCATCGCTTCATTTTTTTTGGTAAAATATGACAATGAAACATTACACAATTAGGTGCCGCCCACCCACTCTCCAGCATGGCTACGAAATATTTGAACGCTCCCTAAGCACACAAAGTTGAATCAAGGTTACTGGGAAAAATGATAATATAAGCAGGCCACTCAAAATTATTATATAATGGTTTTATAAATGCTTTATGATTATATATAATGCATGTGTTATCTACCATCTGGTGTAATAATTCATCCTATTTATCATGGAACTAATCATTTACAAATGCAACTCCAGACCCATTATGATAATGATATTGGTCCCAAACATAAGCATATAAATTATACCAAAACATTTTAGTCCGACCAGTTTTTTTAAGCCCTAAGTATAAAAGCTAGCTTGGACATATGTATTTTCCCGAAGGAATTAACGGAAATAAAAAGGCCATTTCCGTTAGTCACGTTTATGGTTTTATATATAATGGATATTTGACTAGAACATGGAAAGTCTCTTATGCCAATTTCTAAATATAGTCATAAGTTTCATCTGTTTTTCTGACCTTTAGCGAAATTGTTCTAAACTTCCATTACCGGGAATGTAATATTTGAAATGTGAATGCAATTTACTAAACACAGATGACAGTCTAATGTATGCCATGCAAGTGTTTTAATATATGTGTGTGAATTTACTTGGAAATGGAAATAGTTACAATTTTTATTGGTCTTGAGACTAAGCTATGATAACAGAGTGTTTACATGGTACTGTATTTTCTAAAAATAGCAAGAGCCTATTGGCTTAAATATATACTTAAGTATAGAGTTGTTTATTTCGTGGAATTTTCATCCCAGCATCGAAATTAACTTGCTAGTTCTAACAGTTCAGGTTAATACGTTGGCATAATCTCTTTAGCAATTAAGGAATTTGCATATATACATACACTTTCCCACTTTCACAGAAACACTCAATTTCTAACATAATTATTTTAAAATTCTCTTCTTCATTAGCTTCGATAGAGAGAGATTAGCAGGATTGTAAAAATGTACTAAGGGTCGTCCACAAATTACGTAATGCCTAAGGGTGATACCTAATTTTGTTACAATATTTAACAAGGGGTACGGATGTGTTTCAAAAATACTATAACTCGTTATGCGCTGTATTTTTATTTATTGTATATATATTGAACTATTATATGTTAAATGCAAACTTAGTATTTTGAATCTTTCACTAAATACCCTGGTCTAGGATAAGTCAGAAACACCTTCAAATTTTTATAAAATCAGTCTATAGGTCAGGTATGAGGTTGCACTTTAAACAATAACTATTAAAAATTTACTGTAACATGAATCACACGAAAATGTGATTGAGCTATACTGAATGCATAGCTATGGCAAGTTTTCCTTTGTTTAAGTAAAATTGCTTTTTTTGGTTTCTCTTTTCTACAGAATGGGGGGAGGGACCCTTACAGAAAATATCATGTTTAGTACATGTTTTCAAACATGGTAAGAACATAGTTATCAATGTTTTGTACATGAAAATAATGCATTGGGGCATGAAAATGCCATAGTGAAAACATTGAAATGGTGTCTTGTTCAAATTAACATGTAAATTATATGTTTAGAACATGTATTGCCTAACTTGTAGTTGTCATGTTATCAGAAAACATGTAAAAACACAGCATTTCCATGTTGTCATAGTGGTGGCAGAGTGTTAATTTGAACAACATGTAACTAGTGTGATGCTTACATTTGAAATACATGTAAATAATATGTCACATTTCTGTAAGGGAAGCATGAGCAATATTAAATATTAGTTTGAGGAGTTAGCAAATTTTTTACAAAAAGAGGGTTTTTGGGAGGGGGATAGCAGTCAGAATTTTGGAAAATTATACAACATACAAGGGCGGGCCTGCACTCAAATAATGCAAACAATTGGTAAATTTTTCAAGAGTACTGGTCACGTAATTTGTGGATGTCCTATGAAGGCGTCAGATTAAAGGGTCAGGACACCTATATATTGTAAAACTCTGATAAAATAAGCATGAAACTCAAATAACGAGTGTTTAACCATCTTTAATCCAGCTGCCAATTTTTCATTTTGTAAGACTAAGAGTAAATGCAAGTAGTTCTCGTGTTTGAACTCATGAAATAATGTTTATACCATCACAGTGGCATTGATGTAGTTTGACTGATGGTGCCTTTGCATTTGGTTTAGATTTCAGCATTGAAAGCTGACAAGACGTCAATCAATCTTTGCTTTGAAAAGCTATGAAATGGCAAAATGCGGGTTAAATATGCTGAGTGACCTGCCAAGAATCTTTCACAAAGTTTATTTGCGATTAGTGCAGAGTCGACATTTGCGAGACTAATATAAGTTGATATCCGCACTTGACATTTAAATATGCATAACAAATTCAAACGAGTGTTGCATTAAAGATGATGGTTTATAGATGTAGCTATATAGGTTAGTTGAGTTTACTCATCAAACTATAGTATTTATTTAAATTTAGGCTTGCAGGCATAAATTTGCATATAAAAAAGGAAGCTGCTTGCCATGCTGTGGTTATGTCAATATAGACTATTTGTATATTAGCAAACTAATTTTGGAAATGCCAATAATCTAATCTAAAATAGATTAACTACGTTGTTAATCTACAGGTAACGAATTATAAATATTACAAAAAAGTAGGTCTGTTTGGAAATACTTTTAATTGCAGGGTTTATTAGTATACGGTTTATTGAGAATGCTAGTGCAGCTCTGCGGTTAAAGTTAATCAAAAAATATTATAAGTAATTCAAGTAGTAGTGCGGAAATAAACTTAATTCTATAGTAAAGATTTATTTATGAACATGAGTAAACCACAAAACTCCACTGCTTAATAAAAACCTCACTCAGCATTTTATCAAATTGCAATATTTCTTCCAATAACACAATGACTTCAATTGAGATTATGCCAACAAAATTCAAACTTTCAAGAATACATAAAGTATAATGTGTTTTTTATTTGCAAGCCATGCTATATGGAAATCTTTTACCAAACACAACTTTTAAGCCTGTTCATGTCAAGGCTGAGAACCTTAAAATCTGACTAAACCTAAAAGTTACCATGCATGCACTCGAGGTAACGGACCATCAATACTGGACAAGATTTCGCTTGGCCGAATTTGTCCAAACAGATTACTTCACCGATATCACATAGCAAATCGTCACTGGGGATATAGTGTTTACGCTATGTTGAATTTTGTAAATACCAAATCAACAGACTGAAAAATGCTACAGATATGAAAGCTCACGATATAATAGGATTGTTAGGAAATTTCATAGCAACAATCTTTCATCCAAGTCGCAAATACAACTATAAAGAGATACAACGTTGTTTTCCAAATAATCCGTAGATACAGCCTTCACTTTTTATGTAATAAGCAAGGTCTCGTTTATTTTGTTGTTGAATGCAGATATACACTTCAGATGTTTGTCATGGAAACCAGATAATATATTTATAACATGTTAGCAATCAAAAGGTACTTTATTGGGATGCATTTTTTTAATAAAGTCATCTTTCCAAACCAGGCTATATTTTATTGGCATTTTAATTAAATGACAAAAACTGCAAGTGCAACAATAACAAAATCAAAAGACAATACTAATATTTATAAAGTTTCAATGCTGCCCGTGTGTCTTATATAAAATCCCCTCAAAGTCATAAAAATGTGATAACATTCCCAAATCAAAAATATTTTAAATGGTTTTAAGTGGTAGTATATCTGATATTAGAGTTATAGATTCAGCATATTCGAAATGAACGAAATTAACTTATTTGTAAAATATTTTAATTTTTCATTTCAGCAAATTGTTGATTCTTTAATTGTTAATATCTTGCATATAATATTAACTTGTCATGATATGCTTTCCCTTATTTAATGAGGCGTACGTTAAATAGAGCTTATATAATATATATAGCATTATAACAATTGACCATTTTGTAAATTTTAATTAGTTTTAAATATTGACAATTGCTAAAATTATTAACAATTTTTTACAATTCCTGGAAAATTGTAACACCTGAAATATTTTCTCTATGAAACAGTATCACGATCCCTTTCAAAAGTCTATTGCTGCAAAAAAAAGCAGTTACGGTATATATATAGTTTTTTGTATTACAAAATGATATAAAATTGAATTCTGTTTCATTTAAGCAGAGATGTCAAGCGAGGTAAAAATTGCTGGGCTTGTCACATTTTTGGCTGTTTAATAAATACATCTTTTTCCGTGTCGGTCTCTCTAACTTCCATCAAATATTCACATCTGCATTTGACAAGTCAGATATAGTTTTATTGATGAATTCGAGCCTAAAGGTATATACGCATGGATACATATCGTGTTCATAGTTTTACATTATATTATACATAGCTTCCACATCATTACAAATATATTAATGCTCTTGAATCTCATTACAAAGTTAAAGGGGAAGTCTCAATTCATGGCAAGTTATTTTATATAGGCATTAGAAAAAGAAAAGCCAACATAAAATAATAATTATTGGAATTAAACTCATAATTAATGAGAAATCAAAGGTGATGTTAAACCTGGGCAGCGCTATAGTGGTGAATATTGAGAACTTACAATTTGATGGACTGCGCCATCTAGTAAAAGTTGTGATAACCCCCACAATTAAAAGACCTTGCATAAGCTTAACATTTTCATTTTTAAATCTCAGCAATAGAACAGCGAAGTTGCAATCAGACTTATGGACCTCACTATGTCAGAAATAAAAGAATAAAAATTTATACCGCGTTTCCAATATTTAAATGTGCTTTTATGAGAAACATTGCATATAATTTCTCAAAATTGCAAATTTTATGGTGCAAGCGTAAAGTTTGCACCACCAAAGTGTACCTATGAATTTTTTGCATTTGTCATTGAGCAAAAGTTTTAATTTTTACCCCATTGAATAGCACAAAATGAGCACATTTTATGACATGTAACGTCATATTTTGTGCTGCAATGGGTGGTGCAAACTTGATGCACGTAGTTGGCAGTTCCCAACAGAGATCAATTTGGATGACAAGTTGGGATAAAAACAGAACCTGAACTTCCAAAACCTTGCCTTGAATATAAATAAACTTAGACGTTGATGCACTTAAAGACTACAAAAACAGATAGATGAAAAAGGTTTTCACCATCAGTATTTTCCTTTTATTGGTCCCAATAGTCAAAAATAGCGGGGGGAAGGGGGAGGGGGGGGGAGATTGCTTAAGACCATATATGAGGGTCAGTAGACATAGACAATATATATAATACTGATATAAGAATTACAAAAAATATAGGAATATTACAGGAATTTACACCATATTGAACAGGATCAGTTTATACTACTATCATCAGTCAATTGCTAAACTTTATTTATTTTTGCATACAGTGCATTACAGTATTTAATATCGCCTACAGTGCATTACAGTATTTAATATCGCCTATAATATTAGGCCTAGGTGGAACTACTTGCTCATTTAATTATATTCAGTTTGTGAAAAACTTACACTTAAAATATTTGAATAATATCTGCAGTAAATAAATATTATGCAGTTTCAATTTCTCCTTTATAATTTCCTTTTGTTCAGCTATTTCCCTGACTTTTCACTAATTTCTGCTAAATTCCCTGACTTTTCCTGACCATTTCCCATTTTCCTAACTTTTCCAGGTGAGTGGGAACCCTCACAAACTTTCAAAAAGGGGAAATTGGCCCAACTTTATTGTTGTTGGATGCGAGTCTCCAAACATTATGAAATTTAAAGAAATAAAGCATAAAATTATTGAAAAGGCATATAATAATGGGCAAAATATTGTAAGAATAGAAAAAATTGCCAAATTTATAAAAAAATTAAAGGAAAATAATAAATATATATAGGACATTGGTAACCCCTGTTAACTTTGGTGCTTATAACTATGGAACTGCACATAAAAAGGCTGGATTCATAAAGGATATTTCAATAAAATAAAATACAAAAATATTTTTGTCCATTTCACTGATGGTAACGGCAAGAGTGTGGGAGTAAAAAATCGATACAAAATTAAATGATAATATTTACACAAATATGAAGAAAAGCATTATTGTAGAAAAAAAATTTTCCATCTTTGAATTAGAAGTATTTTCACTTTAGTGCACAGATGTGCTCAATATTAAAGGCCTAGATTTTTTAATAAAATCAATGAACTGAAGCAAACAGGAAGAATATACAAGTGAGAATTGGTTAGATGTGGATATAAAAGACAACGGATCTATTCATTACAATGTGCACTACTTTTAAAATAAATCCCTTTTCACTTAACGAGCATATATCGTCCTGTAAAATAGACCTCTTGTATAAGATCTTCCCATATAAGCCTCAATCTCTGGGTATATAAAAAAGACAGGAAGCCGTATAGGAAGCTAGGATATATCCTCTTGAGAAAAACCATCAGAAATGCAAACATGCAAAACTATCCTCGTGTTTACAGAATACAGATGATGTATATATAATGGAAAAGAGAAATGAGGGGGGAAAATTAATGGACCCTCAGAGAAAAGGTCTGAAGTCCTCAAATTTGACTTAAAGTGAAATTAATTTCTTTAAAAACAAACAAGAAAAACTAAATTAAACAAATGAAAATACAACGAAACTGATACATGTGAATATCAGAATATGGATCATGTATACCTTAAGCTTGGAGAAAAAAAAACATCAGATATCTCGCCATCTCTAAAAGGAAACTCCAAAAAGCATTGAATATTGACTAACAAAAGAAAACTCGAACAATGCTTAGCAAATAAACTACATGTATAAAAATCGATTTCAGTTTTTACTTTCAAATTCTGAGCAAAAGCATATTGAGCGCAATAAAAACTGTGTAAATAGTAAATGTCGATTTCTATATAACAAACATATCACCAAAGGAATTTCATTGCAGAGGATTATACAGAATATAAGAAAGTAAACAACCGTGAGTATCACATGAGTAAACACCATGAGTACATTAAAAAATTAAACCATCATACAATATACATTTTGGAATAGCTTAATTTATATACTATGCACCACATGTATAGTATATTTATTGTTCTTCCAGTGTAAGTAATTTAAATAACACGAAAATAGCATTTGCTTCAAACTTGTTCCTTGATAAATTGAATTCTTAAGAGTAAATAGATGTATTTGAAAGATATGCAAATAAGGTTACCCACATTCAGTATATGTAGAAAGACAATCATATAGCATCAATTGTTAACATGTATAGTATTGAGCCAATATTGTTACCACAATCGATACTGACTTTCCTGACAAATTGAGTAAAACAATTCAATGCACTTATTCTTTTATCTTTTATGTATGTATACGAGAGTTCTAGTAAAGAGATGAGAGAACATGGGCATGGGACTAAGTAAACTATACAAATTGTGTGATGATATTGCCTGCTAACATGCAGATATAATGGATTTTGGTTGTTTCCAAAATGCTCGGGCAGAAAGCCATAATTATTGATACACAGCACTAATATGTAATTAACATCGTGGCAACAATTCAACAACAACAGAAAGGCTTTTAGGTTTAGTTTGTATAGTGCATGTTATGATATCACTTACTGAGCTGTTAAAAGGTTTTTTCCCCCAATAAAATAAATTTAAAAGAACAGATATAAAGAATCATCACAAGAAGTAATTCGAATAAAGATAATTATCATTAATTGTTTTTCTAATGCACTCAATTTTTAAAGAAAACAACTTCCATACATAGAATAAAGTATGAAATAGGATTATGGTATTACCTGTATATAGTTTAACAATCTAATTTGCTGAATTATGCATGCACGCATGCCCTTTGTTAAGATTTCAATCGAAAATAAAACAACTCGATTTTATAAATCGACAGACAATAATCAGCAAATGACAATTAAATAAAGTAACAGAAATTTCAGTCTATGGAAGGTAGTCATTGTTTCCACAATGCGATGTCATGGACAGGGCTAATGATACACATGTTATAAAATTGTAATGATGACCATACAGTGACCTTCACTATGACATCAGCCATTTTTACTCAACTATGGTAATTGAATATATATGACATCGATCCGGTATATTCTAATAATTACATTTTATTTTTAATGATAATCATTAAACTATTGACATGCAGCAATTGGTGCTATATAGAGTATTCTTAATCCACTACAATATGAATTTAGTTTTCATTTAACATAAAATACTTAAAAGATACATTCAATATTCAGGTTTTTTGAAAATCATTTAAGGAAATGTTCATCCAAAACATACCTTAGTTGATGAAGTCTAGCTATATAGGCATATAAATGATGATTTGAAAAAGAATTAATAACCAAGGTTTTCCAGATTTATAAGTTAAAAATATTATGATGCAACTGTATACTATAACTGCATGATGTAACTAGAAGTTAATTTGATAATTCAAAAGAATTTCTAAATCCTGAAGAAAAATGTACAATATTCATTGCTATACTCATGAACGTGTACTTTTGTCAAACTCTTTGGTAAATTAAATTTAATTGCCAAAAGAAAAATTCTCCTGCAGAAAAATTTCTTAACATAATATTCGTATATACATAATCCCACATTTAAAATACGAGCACCTTGAATTTTTTTTAAATTCTAATCTAAATATCGAAAGCACATCAATTTAATGATTACTCTATAGGCGAGACATTTCTGGATCGCTATTAACTTGCAGGTATACGACACATAACTCTACGTCAAACTTGAACATGATTGCTAAGACATGTTCTTTAATGTGAACTAAAGTATAAGTTATGAGCTTGATATTTTTCGAAAAGTTATATTTCAATGATTTATGCATCTATTACTTCACCTCATAAATGAAAAATACAGATTTCCACATGCTGTTCACTAAATTTCATTTCAAATCATCGAAAAAAAAAGAAAAGTGTCGTACATTTTAGTTATGAAACAGCCATTTACAGGTTTTCCTATATTGGATTCATATGCCCATAACACCTGCTACAACATGTTTTGAATTGGATTTAGGCTTGTCATTTCGTATATCCAATAGTCAAAGTATACTTGTACAGGTTTACCCAACTCCTTTCACTTCTTCCAGAAGATTGATATGGGCATCTAACTTTTCCTCAAGTGCCCCTGTTTATCATTCAGACAAGACTTCAATTGAGACCATTTCACATCTAATACCAATTTTCAAGAACTGTGTAAACGTATATACAACATGTACTATAGAATGATGGTGATCATAAACCAACTAGTTTTTAAATCACAAAGGCTCACAAATCTCTTTTACAATCTGCCACTTATACAGTCTCGGTTTCCTACACGTTTAGCATATATACAAAGCTGAAATTTGAAATTAAATCTGAAGAAATGGTCGGATATAACCACGAGAGAATAAACCCTGCAGAAGAAATAGACGAGGCTGAATAAAATCTTTGAATAAAGTGGCATGATGCATGCAACCCTTTTGCAGGAAAAATAATTCCATTGAATGTGTTTTCGAATTCAATTTTGCTATCACAGCATTTCATAAAATGTAACAAAGTTAGCTTAAAACCGCACTTGGTTGGAGCTCCATAGTTCCATAGCAACATATACATGTGTAGTGATGAAATGTATACCTCACACAATTGCTGGTGATAAGATTCTTTCAGAAAACTGCATGACAAATGTCGGGTTAATAATAATAGAAAAGTGCTGTGTATGGATTACACTGATAACTAATGAAATTACAATAGCAAACCTTGAGCTAAAAATATTTTGTATTTCTAAACAAGGTCAAGGTATACTGCCAACCCTTTAGTTATAGAAAAGCAGCCCATCAGAATAAATCCGGTTTCAGGTGCTTTATTATATTGATCAGATATACCTCCTATATATCTGATCAGTGTGGATTGATTTCAAACAGCCGATTTAAATCATAATTTTATGGGGGAAAGAAAGTTCCACCTTGTAGCAGGTAATATTTAAGTTGCACACACTTACTAGATATGAATGGCTGTTGCAATAATAAGTGTAGCAAAGTTTCCATATGAAGAAATTGCTGAATACATGTTAGGAATCATTTTTCCATAATTTTCAGAAAACACTGTAAGTTGGTGGTGCCCTCTAGGACATGCTTGTCTAATAAGTGTCATGAGAGCTGATGTTTTTTATCCAGTAGAGGGCGCATACTTCAGTAAAATGGCGCCTACTTGGGCTTTGCATTTTCAACCAAATCCATGTTTTCAGGACATTCAGGTGGGCTCAAATCCAATAGCAATTTCCATGTCTTTCCTAATTTTTCATAATCTTCTTTCTACAACCACCTTAACTTTAAAAAAGTGATTTTCCCTTTAAAGAATTTTGAATGTAAATTTAGTAGCTACGTTACTGAGTCTGGCTTATTGATAAATTTAAACAATATAGGAAACTTCATGTATAATATACGAAATGTTTATTGTTTCTGTTTGTGTTTGTTATTTATGGATATTACTTTTTTAAACCCTCTCTGAAGATATAATAAATATAGAAAACCAGTAAAGCAGCATATCTTCTTATACCTGCTTAATCATAATGCTTGAATGTTTTGACACATCTGTCAATAACCATGAATTATTCTTGGAGTATGGAACTAGATTTTGTCTGACCACATTGCTGGTTTATCATTGCCATATAAGATTGGAATAATGTTAATTATTTATAGCGTTTCTCTCATTTGGAAACTGGAACACACTTCTCCAACAATGTGAATAATTGTGCTAAAAAAGATGCAAATCCTTTAACAGTTGCATTGTTCAGACTTGTTTTAATCCAACCCATTTGATGTATTATTTTTCTCATTACTTTTATGCCTTATAAACTTTGAAAGAGAAAAAGTTGCAAACAAAATGTGCAAACCATTTTTGTTTTATTCTTAATACGAAAGGTATAAAAAATGGTTGACGTTTGCAAGTATATATATATATATATACCGAATGTTTACTCTGCTGCAATCATCACGTTGCAACTTTTTATTGAACATATATAAGGTCTTTTTGAGCATCTCCATACACAATCATCACAGTTCATGAGGCACCGCTTATCACACATAAAGTCTATGTTTGATTGAATGGTAGTCAACAGTCATGAAATGTATGCTCACAAACGTACATCTACGCCGAGATGTTACTCATAAATATGTCTTGCATCCCATAGAAAACCAATTTCAAAGGCTTATCGTAAAAAAGGCACATTCGCCATGCAGCTTGATGGTCAAACTTGATGGTCAGGCGACACATCCAACTGTATACATAGTGTTCGTATACATCTAAAGCTAATAGAGCCTATACTGCATTTAATGGCAAACTGCAGTATACAGAAACTTTTAAAAAGTTGATATATTGTAATAAAATGGGATTGTGTGCACGTATTTTGGAGTACATTCAAACAGCTGTAAATGTTGAAGGAGTAAAATTAAAAAGAAAATATATATAGTATACACTATAAACGAGAAAAAAAATAATGCGGAAGAAACGACTTTTTGCATGGCGCCTATAACTATAAAAATGTACTTCCCACAAGATGTTTCACAAGATGTATAAACTGTATTAAAAAATGTGACAAATCTGTGTTTTTTGAAGTTTCAGAACTTGTGAAGCTCTATGCTTTTGGCAAAATTTATTCCTGAGATGTATAGGAATATATCTCTGAAATTAAATGTTATTGTAGCAATATAGCTCTGAAACTGCTACTGGCTGCCAATAGCATGCCTCATACACAAATGTTTGCTATATTCTTTATGGGAAATATGGGATTTTTTTTATTTAAACTAGAGGAATAATATAGGAATTCTTTTCCAAATGCATCGATATTAACAGATTTTTTTAATTAAATAATTTTAATAACATTTACCAATTAACATGTTATTAACACATAGAATTTAACATTTAACAAACTTACATTTAATAATATTTAATCTATTTACAATTTTTAACAATTACCAACTTACAGTAGTATTACTGTATGGAAATCTAGTTAGCCACAGTCTTACAGGGTGAGTTCAACTTTCAAATAAGGTGAAATTGATAGTGACTTTAATTTCTTATGCATTAAATCTTTATTAAACTTACATAAAATAAGGTATAAAATTTAAAAAAAATCATAAATAATATAGGAAATCGTATAGGGAGTTTTGCCAAAACGTATAGTTCAAATTAGGGACATTATAAAAATTAAATGGCATATATTACATCCATGTATGACTTAAAACAACGTAGCTGACGTCATAGGGAGGTCACTGTATTGCATGCATACCAGACAATCAATGGCCTTCCCATTAAAATTATATTACATAAATGAATGAAATGTTAAAACACATTTTTAAATTATAACTAACGAATTATTCACTAGCACCCTGGCAGAATTAAAAATGGTAACAGCTCATGTCCTTGTTTTATTTAAACTTTGTTTTAAAAAAACCTCCAGATCGAGTTTATAGATTAATAATATTATCCTTACACTTAGCTGGTGCAGATACTTTTCACTTAATTTTGGATATATTAGTGTAATTACTAATCAGGTTTAACTAAGATTTAAAAAAGAAAATCCCATTGCATTTTATTTATTGTCATTAACAAATAACCCCCTGGTTGCTGCACATAATCATAAAATAAAAGAAAATCCCCTTGCTAATCAATCCATAACAGCCAATCTATGGCAAAATCCCAATGTGCCTTAAGCAGAGTATTTAGAGATGGAATGGCAAATGACTGCAGGGGAAAGGGGGGCTTAAAACCCATTTTAGCAAGCATCAATGGGCATTAGAAAATTCCCCTGAAAATTACATCACACTCTCTTTGAGGGTGCATAGAAGAGTTATAGAAGAAAATATATGGTTTAGAAGATATGGGAAGAGAAATGGGGAAAATATTTATGAAATCTGCAATCACTATATACGTCGCTTGAGGCGACACCTTCCCCACAACAATGGCTTCAGTATGACATAATATTGATCTGCTTTTTGGAAAAATCAGGGTTCATTTACCCCTAACTTGTGAACTACTTTTGAAATAGAAATGTGGCCAAGATTCGTCTATCGATGTGACTGAAAGGAAGAGGAAATTGACTTGAAGCAGCTAGTACTACAATGCTTGTCTACATTTTAACATGCCCTTTAATTCATGCAAAAGAAAGCCCATACCATTAAAGCGCTGCCAAGATGGGATAAATGTTGAGGTTATAAGCTGATTTAACACAGAATGTAAAATAAATCTATTATCCGTACATCGCCCCCACATCACTCAATACACACAGGCAGTGGAACATCATTTTCAATCTACATTATGTTGGGTGATCGTGATTTGCAAATGAAATTAACTGACAATGGCATGTGGTGAAAGATTTAGATTCTTATACAGGGTACTTCAAAATTCCTTCACCAAATATAAAAAATCATGCAAGTATAATAAATTGTAGATTGCGAGGAGACATGTGAAATAACCACTAGATAACTTGTTTTGTGCATTCTGGGGAAAAAAACAGTTGAATTTTTCTCTTTGAGCATCTCTGTAGTGCCAAAATCGCCTTTCTTGAAACCATGCAAATACATGTAATTCAATTCAACGAGCAGCATATCATGATGCCATTGGGTGAGGGGGTTATCCCACTATCAATTGGAGATTCCTATGTCAGTAGTGACTTAAACATCATTGTTAAATCAATTTCTAGCCATTTTTAACTATTTTTAATAAGATTATTCACTGTAAAGACATTTAACTTTATTATTATTAGGAGATTCCTATGTCAGTAGTGACTTAAACATCATTGTTAAATCAATTTCTAGCCATTTTTAACTATTTTTAATAAGATTATTCACTGTAAAGACATTTAACTTTATTATTATTATTATTATTGCTATTATATTTTATTGACTTACAGAAGATAAGAAAAAGACCAACTGCGGAGACCAATAAACAGACTAAAATACTTACACTAAATATCACAAAACTTTTCTTGTAAAGTTCCCCAGTCAGAACTATATGTTACAATTTTAAAGTGGCCAACTGTGATTCCCAAAAAAATTAGTTCACTGCAGTTTGGTTATTATATCATTATTATTGTATACTCTTTTGTTGAAAAGCACTCATGCAAGCAACCTGTGAATTGAAGTACTGCACTTCAATTCAATGAAATTACTTTTTGACAGCTCATAATGTCATGGGACCACAACATCGTCTTTCCATTTCCTGCACTGGATGTCATTGATTAGGAAGTACAAGTTGCCATTTTTTGTTCACCCTGTATATTATAGCTAACTATACATAGATATAATTAGAAAATCGAGCAATTCAAAGAAAAAGGAATTATACTTAGAAGAGTAAGATAAAGTGGATGAATTTTGCAAAAACAATTTTATTCATGATTAAAATTCCAATAGTCTAGCCTCTAGAGTATAAACCAAATACAAATTTCTGGGGAAAATGTTAAGGATATCTTCAAACTACATAATAATCCAGAATTACTTAATAAAAAATGTTCACCTCTTTCATGAAAAAAATCATTTAATCTTGACAGCAAATTAACAAAACGTAGATCCCTAATAAAATGCAACGTACAGCATAGTGCGAAATTTATTACGAAAATTCATATTTTTCCTGCGCCTGAAGCAATGGCTATTAAAATAGATAAAAACTGTAATGCATGCATTCAGAACTTTCTGTTATTTCCTCAACTGCAGAAAATATATTAACAGAATCTTATAGGCCTAACTGTAATAATACGAAACTTATATGGCAGAATGTATTCCCAGAACCCAGATGTTAGACCTTTAATAATTCAACATTTATCCAAGCTGTTACCAAAAACACTCATGTTGGAAACCGATATTTTTTATGCAAATCCAATACCATAAGTGATATTACACATATACAAATGGTACCTTTTCCCCATTATGAATTTTTTCTCCAACACAGCAGGGAGAAAAAATTTCCATAGGAATAAAAACGAATAAAATACACGTTTAAGCACTATAATAATAGCACTATATTTTAGCACAAAAAATCATGCACCCACACAGAAGTATAGGATACGACTAATTGGTATAACTTTAAAACGAATATGCATCAAGTCTAATCTTATTTTGCAGAAAATTACATACTTTAGGAATATCCTTACATGTTTCATTTTTCTGCATTTTGAAATTATGTATATATTACATTAGCTTGTGAGTCAGAATATACGACCAATGTTTGTCATAACGAGTGAATATTATTTATTTGACATTGATAAAAGTGTCAACAGTTTTTCTTACACGAGTATATGAATTCTTTATAGCAAAGATCTTAGATGTGAATACACTTGTATCTTGCCAATACTTGTGTCATTTTATAGCAGCTAACATCTCATGCCATAACATAAAAAGAAGGGAAAAAAGGCTATTAGATGTCCTAACGATGTGTCACTTTCGTCTTTGCTAACCCATTAACGCAGAACCATGGCTGAGAATTAAACCTTTAGAAATTTTGCCAAAAAGAATGCAATTTCATTTGTTATTACACGGCTAGTCATACGAGCATTTATCAAAGTGAAATGAGATACGAATACTATCATGGTAAATAAATCTTTCGCTGAGATAGCAGAAATATAATGCTGGTATACATTTCTCACATAGAGCCCATTGCAGTAGCTCATAGTATTTATCTATATATTTTTCTGCCAATATAAGATCAATAATGTGTTTTCCATGTGCAGCATTTCCACACTAAAAATAACAATACAAATATAGCTTCTATAGGTCCTTTCAAATTCAGCTAAAGTGCATCTATATATATGTAAACCACACTACATTTGCAACTTTCAATTTAAAAAAAATTGTCTAAAAGGGTATCCTAAATCTAAAATGGCAAAATCGCCCTTCAATGTTCACTTACTCAGAAAATATCTACAGGAGTATTATTCATGATAAGTTATCATGTGCTGTCAAATAATTTGAAATAAAATTGACAATATGCTTAGGTGAGCTGGAAAAACTATGAAACATGAAATCAAAATTCTATACAGAGAGAAATGTTTCAGCAGAGTTTATTATGTAGGAATAATTCTGCTGATGCCTTCATTAATGAGATCGTTAAAAAAAATAGATCTTAAGGGGGCTAGTTTCTCCAACAACATTTAAGTCTTAATCCCAGATTATCACGAACATGTGATTGATTTGGGTCAATGAAAATTCAGGAATGTAAAGAAAATCTAAGATTAACGTTAATTATATTTTAACTATTGTTGGAGAAACTGGCCTTAACTGTCATTATCTCGACAAATACCTAAATTAATTAATGTAGCACTTGTCATGAAAATGATTTTGTTACTAGGACCAATCTTCATTTATACAATATGTTTTGAGTCCCGTTACAACAGCTGTGTCGTCAAATGAAATGAAGCAAATTGGTTTGGAGATATTTGACATAAAGTTGTGCTAACTATTTCTATATAAATATTTAATAAATATATTCATGCAGATATACGCACTTTAATTATGAAGAAATTTAAAATCATGAGTAGCCTATCTCATACAAAAGTTGTCCAACAAAATTCTGCTAAACAATTTTTATATAATGCAAAATTAATATTCCAAGATCAAAGACTTTCAAGATTCAATGACTGTTTCTTTAAATTTTCCATGACCATTCAACTTATAAGATAATTTATGTTTTTAGCTATAATTCCTGCTAGAGAATAATTATGTCAAGACACGTTTGCAAGAGAGCAAGGGCCATTAAAATTTGAGATGCCTGCTCTTAAATTCGGAAGTCTACAGCAGAAGTGATGTATTTTGAAGGGAGCTAATTTCTTTGAAGCTAATGTAAAAAGATGTTAAACATCCAGCAGCCACGTAATGAGAAAATTACCGTAAATTGCACGAGGCTGAATTTTGATAAAAGGACCTGGTATAACATATATGTATAATCTGAATCGAATTAAGTGCACGAATGCATTTTCACATGTAATATAATTGCCGTCTTTAAATTTAAATAACAAACGAAATTAGACCGTGCATTTTTGATGAGCAAATGGATTTAGGCAATTTTACTGGAACGAAAATAAAAATGCATCGTCTAAGACTTTGATCGCACTGAAGAATATTGACATCAACATAATTTTGGTTTTAAAACAGAATTCATGCATGTAACTTGTTAAATGTATCAGAAAGCATTAGGGTAATTGCACGCAAATTTGAATTCTGAAGATTTAAGTACATTCGAAATAGCTCCAAAAATATAGACTAAAAAAATATTATAAACCTAATAAAACATTGTGACTTAGTTAGTACAATTTGATCAAAATCTTCAAAATACTTTGTTCATGCTGTAAAACTTTTTTCTGTATTATTACATGACAGACATTTATGAACAATTTATGACTTTTTTCGGTAAAAACTTATAGTTGAAAATGGAAAAGCAGCAAAAAGCATGTCACAATAAAGGTTATTGCAAGTTGTGATCTAGAAACAAAGCGTTATTTCCGGCGAAGCATCATGTTGTCATATCATCAAATAAGTCATAGGGATGTGATAAATTACTACTCATAAATGACACATATATAACCTTATATAACAGTTCGTTATCAGAAAAAAAAAACATATCGATTCCTGTTTACGAGTTGTGACAAACTTGTAGCATCGATTATTTCCTGAAATGCAGATAAAAGCCCTTACATTCTTCATCAACAAGGAAACTGGCAAAAGTTTATGTCATCAATGGGTTAAGAAATAATTGAAAGCAGTTTGGTGGACATAGTTAAATAACTGACACTGGGTCGCATGATCGGTCCTTATATAATGTTATCTAAGAAATGTTTTACCTTTCTTTAGAAATTAGTTGAAAGCATAACATCAAAGCCCATTTCATATTAATTTGATAATGTGCTTTGAATATTATACCAATTAAGGAAAAAAAATTTAAAAATAAAAGGGAAACAGTTCTGTGCCAATCTGACCTGCATACATCTTGAAATTTTATATTTTTTAAAAAAATAACATGTTTTTTAATTTTAAAGAGAGAACTTCTTGAAGATAGTATATTTGGTGATATTCTGATATCGAGTCAAAGTAAAATAGTATCTCATAATGCAAAGCATAAGGGTGTGATAAATTGTCTGATATCAATTGAAAGTTAGGAGAATTGACAGGAAAGGACATCCCACTTGGTAAACATTGTGAAACTACTTTTGTCATCAACATTTCAAGTATTTATATAACCTATTTATTTTTCCTTATTCCTTAACTTTTCAAAAGTGCTTTATTCATGTAACGCATTTAATGTGTATTGCAGGCTACAGTATTCATGGAAAAAAAACCTAGGCCTACATGAAAAGCAATTCAAAAAAGAATATTGCTACACAGGACATCTCTTGAACAAAGATACTCATGAGTTCTCCGTAGAAATTAATCCCCATTAATTTTCTGTGGAAAACTAAGTTTCAGCTTAATTTGTCCAGAACATAAATGCACATTTTTCTACAGAATTCATCAACTTCATTCTAAAATGAGTTTTCTGCAGATAGGTATATTTATTTTTCACTTTGATTGGCCAGTTTCTTAAATGTTATTTCAGGAGAAACAAAGTGGGCATTTTATAAACAAATATGTACTGCTTATAAGTTTCAAATTTATATGCCTATCTTCATTGAAGTAACTTTTCAACATTCATTAAAATGAAAATTGCAATATTTACTTTGCCTTTTCCTGACTCGTGTACAATTTTTCCAAGAATTGCTTACCAATGCACAAATTGAGCATTATAGTATTTTTTAATAATTTAATTAATTACACGTTTCCTGGAATCACTGCAAAATTTCTCCTGCTCTTTTTGTTCTATCTTCAACAGATAAAAAGTTTGGTTTCAATGACGTCGAAAGCTAGGTCAAAGACCACATTTTTGGCACCGTTAAATTCTTTACCTTTAATTTCATATTATGTAGGTAAGACTGTAATTCCATTTCAATGCAAATTTAGTAAAATCTTAGGGGCGGTACACTATTCTGAATTACCCTGAATAACAATTTTTACATTATTATAGTAATTTCAATATATATTTCCGGGAATTTATAGGTCGTGTAAGGCATTTCTTGGTAGGGGCTTTCACATTGCCTTATTGTGCATCACATGGATGTGAGTGGACCAAAATTCTAAAATTCAAAAATCTTTGGCTCCTATAATCTACCTTCTTTTTTGAAATATGTTATGAAAGAAAATACGCTAATTGATGCTGCATTATTTAAATTTATGGAATTCTCAGAAATAGTGACAGATTTTCAATTTTAATGTTTTGCTAAAATCACATATTTAGAAACCTATCATAGTTGAAGAATATTTCCCGCGTAACACAACAAAAGATAAAAGAGATTGGAATTTACTTCCTTTCTATGTTTTACATGTCAGTTACATTATTTATAAAACTTTAAAAGAAAATAAAACATATAGTTGCATAAACTTAATGACATTATTTTAGTTTCAAATATGATACCTGTAAATTACATGTAATTAAAAATATCAAATAATGTATGAAAAAGCATGCTTTATCACCATCCTTATGTTGTTAATACGTGCAGATTTTGTTGAGTTGTATTCAGTATTCAAGTCAGTCCATGATATCAAGAAAGTGCAAAAATGTAAAAAGATGCTTATAGACGTCCCAGTAAAGAGAGCAAATCCATGACAGTCTCCACTAGCAGTACTGTTCACGGATAGCTCTCTTTACTGAGATCAGCCTTCAGTCCAGTATTATAATTATTATCCATGAAATTCACAAGGCATGCAGTCAAATATACTAAATAAATAAAAAAAGAAATAAATGTCAAGATAATGTATATTTGCAATATACACATGACGTGCTACAGTAAGTATTACGTCCAATAATTAACGGATGTATGGTCACAGTAATTAAAATATAAGTATGTTTGTCAGGTTGCATGTATCAGTATTTCGTTACACTGGCATATTCACAGTGACATTCACAATATCTGCACTAATAAATTAACATTCTTGGTTATCAGTAGGCCTACCCAATACAATCAGTATTGTTGGTATAACATGGTATTTAACCATACTAGTGGTACTATAATCAAACCACTATGATTTGCTAACATGGTAGTTGATCATACTGGAATATTTGAATTAATAAAACCACTAAGATATATTGATGCAACCAAACAACTAATTTTTTTTAGTAAAAATATTTTTTTTTTAAATAATAAAGTAGCAAAAATAGCAGCTGACATTATAGGAGACTGTACAAACGAAATGCACGTTTAAAACTATAAATAGGCATTGCATTAATTTTGAATACATTTTACTGTTATTTTTAAAATGCATTCCCTCCTTTATGTATTAAGGGCGTTACCTGCCTATGTAACGAAAGTTTATCACTGAAAATGCTATAGACCAATCTGATATTGATAATTTGGTAAGCATGTCTATGAAGAAATTTGACATTTTCGAGTTTGTAATTTACTCAACTAAATATAAATTAACAGAATTTTAAGTTAATATTGGTGTTTTTAAGCGTTCAAACATTTCATGAAACAGTTAATTTTTTTCCAGTTCCTACCTTTTGATAGTATACGAGTAGGTGTACGCCTAGTGAAAATGCACGACTGATAAGCATGTTTCAAAATCTATTACATGGAAAAACATGCTAAGTTGCTTTTAAAAATTGTTTGCACTAAGGAAACAGAATGATAGGTAAATACCAGGTAATAAAACTGGATTTATCAAAGTCATAGTCATTTGGTTACACCGCCTAATTTCAACCCTATGCAAACCTACCAGGTTTCTTAAAGTCAATGATTATAGCTTCCCAGAATTATGCAAATTGAAAAAGCTTATCAAAGTATCCTAGAACAATGGCCTGACTGTAAAGCATGGATTAATCTAAAAAAACTGATCAAAGTAAGCGATATTGTATATGTGAAAGCTTATGCCTTTTCAAACCGAATATTTATATAAAATTTAATTAAAAATTTACATATACAGACTGAACAGGTCATTACCGTAAAATATAGCTTTCAAAGTGAAAAATATACAGGAGAATTCAAATGGGCCCGATTTTAACTATAGATAAAAAGTGAAATTATCTTTGAAATTTTGCTTATGACTTAGTTACTCCTGCTTTTGTTAACTGCAAAGCAAATAGCAATGCAAATTACATGTAGCTGTTTGCAAGTTACTAAATTCACTGATGAAACCAGGTTATTTTATATTAGCTAAATTAAATTTTCCAGTTCACTTTTATTTTGAAAAGATATAAATTTAATTATAATGGCATTCTAGCAAAAATCAAGGATTAGATATAATCCATTGATTACAGAGTTAACGTATATTCATAAGGGAAAAATCCATTACGGTCTCATTAGAAAATCCAATGAGACTTGAGACTAATGATACTGCATAATAAGGCTAATGAACCCAAATTAGAAAGTTATTAGAATAAAAAGTCACCCATTGTAATGAGACTGAAGTTTGTAAGACTTCATAAGAAAATGCCACATTGTTAGAAATTAGTGAGACTATTTATGGATTCCCATTAATGCAACTGCATATAGGGAACTTATTGTATTGGGTCCTTGGGAAGCCATGTTATGATACTGCAATGAATCCCATCATTATATGGGACTCAAATAAAATGTCCCATTACAATGAGCTTGCTATATGCCCAAAATCGTATGGGTTCATGGAGAAACTACTTGTAATTGGAATGGCTCACATTATTATGATACTTTTATTCGCAACCCTCAACTGATTATAAGTTTCAGCTTCAACAGCGAAATCCTCAAACTTAAATTAACTTAATTAAGGGCGTATAAGAAGTTTTAAAATCAAAAATATGTATTATGAGGAGTTAAGCTAAGTTACGAGGTGTAACTTCTTCATTATCTTCATTATTAAATGGGAGTTAATTAATGTTAGTATAATTATAGATTTTTCAATTCCATTGTAATGGGACCATTAGTTATGGTTTCTCACCAAGCCCATTGCATTAAGTGGGAATTTTATCTGGGTGCACCAACAAAATAAATATTTTTCTAAACCATGCTCACCTTTTCAAATACATACCAATCCAGCATGCATGCAGTTAATAAATATACATAGTTATATTATCCAAAGAAGAATTTACGCTCGTTTTCACAAACCATTTTGTTGCAATTACTTTACTGTAAACTTCAGTCTCCACTCTAAACTCTGACAAGTAAATGTGCCAAAAGTGAAGTTAGACACAGTATAAATATACATTCAAGTTGAGATAAAAGTATTTACATTATGTATGTGCAACAATGGGCGGAATTAAGGTTCAAAGAAATTCCACAACAACTAGACGTTGTCAACATCAAAAGATATACCTGGGCTATACATAGAATCACACACCCATGTGGGAAGAATCATATATTCCTCAAATTCTAAGATAAACATTAGTCACCTATAACTTCACAAGAGCCAACGTTTTATTACAGACTAATAAATTACGATAAATGCATTGTGAATGCAAATTTACTTAGGATATTTGTCGTTTTGAAAATGCTCGTACAATAATCTTACGAAATATATGAATGGAAGGCAATATAAAAATGAAACTAATTAAATTTTGCTAAGTCAGACTATACTCTTTAAAAACAAAACTTGGGACTAATGAACCTTTTTAAAATTACAAAGAAAAAGTTATCATTTTGAGATAATGAAAGGGCAGCTCAGTATGTATAAATGGGGGAGTGAAAGCATGCAGTTTAAAGCCTCTATCCAACATGCAGAACTAAAACTGATGATAACTTCTAGTAGCCTATTTCATATAATAACTATTTGAAATCGGCTGGAGGCTAAAGGCTTGCAAAGTGTCTCTATAATGAATCACTGAACTTAATCCAAAACTTAATTTCATATTCAGTCGTGTCATATTGCACGTTCTTGTAAATACTTCTGAATGTAGGTTATAGGCTGCCTGACCTCATACCCTTCAAATATTAATTTGTATTCCAATGAAATGAGATTATTTGCGTTTTTATTTATTGGCTATAGATTTGCTCCATACAATATATACAACTATATACAATGCTAAAGTATTTGCTTTTTTTGCAATATTTTGTGGGTCATATATATATATTGAACGATGAAAAAGTCTCCACCCACTTCAAAAACAAAAACCTTATAACACTTACGAACCTGTCATAACATTAAATATAATATTCATATCAATGAAAAACTCGCGGCAAATATATTTAAGTGACACTTTCTAAATTTCTGAATGCTTATCAATTTTTTTTTTGAAATTGTTGACACTTTTAAGTAATCTAAATAGTCGTTCATCCTATGCAATAAAATAGCGGTACCATATTTGGTACATAATAGGCCATAAATTCTACGGACACCTGATTGCCAGGCGTGTCACTGTTTGCCACACATAAGATATACACATGTACAGCTAAAGGATTAATTAAAATTTATATTATAAACCCTATATATTCTGCACTGTAAAACTAGACGTGTTTTATATATCGTGATGCCTCATTTTTAATTAAGGCACAAGTAATGACTATATAGACGCTATATCTTTGTGCTAAAATCCCATCATAAGTGAGTTACCAATTGTCAATGAGTTTTAAGCTAGGAATTCTGAGCAAACTTAGCTTTTATGAAACAAATTACAGTAATAAAGAATATATATAGAAAAATAGATAGTAAAAAACACTATAGTATGCAAGAGGCTGTATATAATTCACTAATCAATTCAATTCAACTCAGTACCCTATATATATACTGCTATATATCAGCATAGTGTGATGCCATTTGGTGAAGGGGGGGGGGAGCCCCACAATCAGGAAGATACTCCCACGTCATACAGTTGTGACTTAAAGCTGGACTGTCCTGAAGAAATTTTGTTCCAAAATGGGGCTCAGTGCACGTGCATATGCCAGCAAACCAAATGTAATTGGCACGTGCTTTGAGCCCCAATTTGGAACAAAATTTCTTCAGGACAGTGCATGTAGCTCTAAACATTATTGTTAAATTGAATTCATAACACTTTTGGACTATTTATTAGAAGATTATTCCATTGTCTTTAATCGTATAAGAAGAACCAATAATTAGCATCTATTCTACCACAAATTTCCTTGGGAGTTTTGGAGTGAACATGCCTACCTCTATATAGTGTTAGAATCTGGTATAAAAATATCTGAAATTAAATTAAAATTAAAAGGAAAATTTAACACCTCAAATAAACCTTAGCTTAAATCATCCCTTCGAGCCGCAAAGACTCCCAGTTCAGGGAATAAAGCATCTCAGTCCTTTTACAAATCTAGCAGCTCTATGCTAGATCACTTTAATTTACTGCATATGAGTTAATTTGTATGGATTCCAAACTGGAGTATACAGTATTGTGAGATGGCCGCCCCAAACCCACCCTGTATAAGGGTTAAACTAAGGTAAAGTGCAGGGTGGGTGGGTGGACTATACAAGGTCATCAGGGCGAGAATGTGGGTCAGGTGACTGGCCGCATTCTTGCACTGATGATGCTCGGGCGCCATCTTGACCTAGGAATTGAGTCTGAGCTAGGATACCAACCAGGACGGTTGGCTTGTGATCTTGACTTTGTGATAATCTGTAAGTTACTTTATAGAGGTGGATTGTAAATAAACTGGTGTATAATGCAAACAAGTGAGTAAGTCTTATTTCTGGAAAACCTTCTGGAAGTGGGAATTAAAGCAGCAATTGGGGAAAATCCCTCCAAACCACTGGGCTACCAATCTTACAGTATTCTGAAAGGAGCCACATACGTTTTATAACATGTTTCTTTTACTAAAGTGGGGCAATTTCTAATATTCTCTGAACAAACTTCATGCATTCGTTGGTTTGCATTACCTGCCAACTTAATGATTTGCTCATTACACAGTAATGTGTTAGTATAATGTGAATTAATGCCCATGCACTTCCCAGAGTTCACAACAACTAAAGAAATCCCACATATAGATTGTATTTCGGTAACTATATATAACTACGTATAACTATGCATAACACATGCATTTTTCTTTATTTAGTTTGAGATGCCATGTTTGACACAAGAAATTTAATGAATTTAACTCACTCTGTAGTATGATAGAATGTAATACTCATCCTTTTTAACTTCACAATACATAGCAGAATCATCTACAAAGAGTTCTTAATTACAGTTTATAGTTTTTGGGAAGATCATCATAGAGTAGTGTATTGAAATTCTAATTGAATTGTCCATGGTTCAATTCCTGCATGCACAGCATACAATTTTTCAATAGACTATAATTTTAACACCTTATTCTGAGGCTAAATTGTGACGCCTTAGTTCAAGTCTTAAAATAAGAGAAATTTTAATGCTTACAAGTCTGTAACATCTGTCAAAACTTTGAGTAAAGAAGTAACCCCTCAACCATCTCAAAAGAAGTTGGCATCCCAACATGCAATTTATCTCCTTTTTGAGTTGACCGAAATGGCAACTTCTTTTGAGATGACCAACGTATTTCAGACATTTGATTTCAGAAGGACAAAATATGTTATTTTACAAAAGTAAGATAATGGCCATCAACATGTTGATCCCAAATAAAACATTAATTAATATTAGCTATAGACATATGGTCTACAATTAATGTATGTATATATACATGCAGGTCAACTTAATTGTATAAAGAGTGCAGTTTATTTAAGAGCTATTCTTATGTATTTTCATTTTTGTCTGATTTATGATTTTTTTTACATTAGGCCTTATGCCTTTTAATTGTTTAAACGCACGTAATCATAATTGAAAATGATAGAAAAATTAAGCAAGTATATGTGGATGGAGGGCTTACAATCCCATTTTTGACACTTTAGCAATTTTTTATTAGAATGGAATGACTGTATAGTTCACCATGCCAATGCAAGACAACTTCGACACTAAATATGGCATCAGGGTCATTTTGCATGCTTGGTTCAAACAACCATATGCTGATCATACCGTACACAATAATGACCATTTCTACCCCTATTTTTTAAAATTTACTAAAAATGGAGGAAAAACAATTTTTAACATGTAGGCCTACTTATACAAAAACGACTAAATGGAGATAAAACGCTGATACTTGATTATAAATATATTAAGAAGCTTATAGTAAATTCTCAGTAGTCTTATTTCCAAAGATCTAAACATTGATCTAAATTCTAGACGATAAGCTTATATATGCTTTACTTGGAAGCCACGTCAGTTAAGGTATAGTAGGCCTATGTACACCCTATATCCGTGTACACCCACACGCACCCAACCACTTAATAGTGAAACTTCCTTTCAGTAAATACAAATTGTGCACCCCATGAAAACCAATTTCAGCTATCCTGTCGGATCAGAATGGTATGTTGCCCCATGCCAGCTATATAGCATAGGCCATTTGCTCATAGTGCACAGAATTTCAATTTAGAAATGGCATTATAAAAGAACATATTTACTGTTTAGGAGCTAGGTTTGAAAAGCAATTTTGTCGATACCAGAAGCTGAAGCGATAGTGCATTTGAAAAACAGTTTTAGACGAGTGAAAGGAAAGAATAGGCCTTCACGTATATATATAGTCCAAGCCCACATATAATGTTAAAGTAATGATACTCAATGAATTAAATTCCTTACATTTAAAAAAAAAATTCCTTATAAAAAAAACACAAAAAATCATGATGAAAGGAATAATTAAACTCATTTTCGTCAAAGGTCAAATTTGTTGGTATACCATTGGATGCACCATGCATGCACCCTTGCTTTCCTATACAGAAACTATTTTTTAATATTTATTGAAATTTTTGGAGCGGTTAGGTATTCTGAATCACCCTGTACATGAATATGGGATACGTTAGTTTTGCATATACATATTCATTTTTTTAGGGAATTTCGTCAAATGTTTTTAAAATGTTTATACATTTTACACATAAGTCTATATATGTTTTATTTTCACGCAGTATGTTAAAAATTCAAGAATTAAACACTTTTTTTTACAATCATCTGTTACATGCATATTGTACACACTTAATGGATAACCTCAACTTCATAGTGGACATAATGAAACAAAACAATTAGCCCTCATTTTTAAAACAGTTTTAAAAAATGCATATAATTTGCATTTGGATGAACAGGTGCATGTCACACAGGTTTCATCTTAAATTAAATGTAAGCAAATGTACTTGTTTTCAAGTTGTTTCTTTCTTTGTTTCTTAATGAAGAAATTACCGACACTGTTATACACAACGACTCCCACAAACACTGCACCTAATTTAATTAATTACAAAGGGTTAAAACCAGTGATTTGCATTGAAATACAAAAGAAAAACAAACTCAAACGGGTTTTTAATGTTATTCACATGTGACATCTGTTTGCTCGTATGTAATAATATATGTATACACAAGTTGCCATATATATATATATATATATAATTTTCATTAATTTTCCTTTTTAATCTGAAATTCTTCCTATATTTTTATGGCAGTCACATAAATTAACAGTTAAATGTCAAGGCAATTTAGGAACCAGATAGCTGGATTTACAGTTTTAATTTTTTTTTCTGTATAAATGTTATAGCTGCATGCATGGCCATGGGTAAACCTTACACGCATGCTATATTTGAAGAATCATAGAAGCTGTAAAAAAGTGCGACTAAAATGTTCTGGGAATTTGAATTAGGCTAGTTCAAAGATCATGAAAAGTGAAAACAAACTAGAAAATACCATGCAAACCATTCATAAAATTAAAAATATATATACCTTTTTGGATTTTCAAAAACTATATACTTGGATTTTCTCTTAAGAATTTTTACCTAATACGGCGATTAGAAAACTTTTCCTAAATTATAGAAATCTTATGCAGGTTGCCACTAAATCATGAAAACCATTAAGTCAGAATTTGCCAAACCTTTTTACCATATACGAATTGTTTTTCACTTGTGCCTGACTATGTCGAAATTTAATGAAATTTCTGCTTTTCAAGATTAAATATATAATGTTCATATGAACAGTTATATTTCTCAATAAAACAAGCAAATCTTAATCTAACATACTTTTCAGCCATTTTGCATTTTCTGAGAATTGCAGAAATACAATTCATTCAATGAAATTATATTTATAGCAATATTTTATCCTCATATTTATAAGCTTTCATTGACTCTTTCTTCAATTTAAATCAATAAATTAAGAGTCAGCATCAAAGGAAACTTTGCAGAAAAGGGGTAGGAGTAATCCCACAATCTGGAGAAGACTTTCACGTCTATATTATATAAACTTAAATATAATAAACCAAGTTGCCTAATTTTGTGCATATTTCCTGACTTTGCTTGTTTTTAGTATCTGAACAAATTCAGTGCAGTAGGTTCAAAATGCATGTTTAAATTTGCAGATTTTATGATTTTATAAAAGGTTTTATGATTTCATGAGATAATCGACTTAAACCATGCAATTGCACTGAATAAAAGAAAGGGTAATATCGCATACCAAGCTTTTATAATTTAGGCAGTCAACATTCTTTTTAAATAATTGGGCAGCCACATTCTATCTTATAACCTTTAATATAATGTATCATTTTTTAAAATTATAATAATTCGTGATGGACATTTAAGTACATTAAATGCACATATATTTCGGGCCACACTGACCAACAAATTTGCTACAATCCCATATATCAAATCAATATAACTATATATACATATTTTGTATATCAGTGCCCCTACAGTTAACCATTTGACCATTTAACCAGTAAACCTTTTTAGTTGATTTTTATTATTTCCTGTATTGCATAGCCTGGTTACATTATGGTCAAACTTTCTCTTGTAAATACTAAGAAATTTTATATATACTGCCTATTTTACCTCATTTACACGTAAATTTATCTGCAGAAACTCGCCATCTTATTTCGGAAAAAAATTTCTGCCGATATTTTTACACATGCTGCAGGTCTGTCATTTATATCAAACTGAAGCATTTAAAATAAACAAAAGTAATAACTGAAGGGAATCTCGCACAGTATTATGTATAGTACACCCTTAAAAAATAAGAGTCAAATTTGACCAAAATTACTTAGTCAGGGCATTTTTAGTAAGAAATACTAATTTTG
>JAQIXP010000209.1:0-31489 GCA_034700285.1 Proteroiulus fuscus | reverse complement strand
AATGCATTTAAAAATACCTTTTTAAAAATACATTTCAAAATGCATTTTTTAAAATGCAATTTGAAATAAATGCTTTTAAAATGCATTTTAAAATGCATATCTTTTCCATATGGGTTGGGCTCTGCATTTTCAACCAAATCCATATATTCAGGACATTTTATTTAATGAGTATAGTAGGATCAAATGAAATTGCAATTTCCATGCCTTTCCTATAAGTTTTCATGCTCTTCTTCCAACCTGCACCTTCTTTCAAAGTGGAACTTTCCCTTTAAGTGTGCCTGTAGAAACAGCTATCCCATATACTGAATTTTCTGCTATAGGATGGCAATTATGGCTGTTCATTTGTCAGGAACTGATTAACTCATCATGTTATATTCCATATATTCTACCATGCATCTTTTAGCACAATAATGGCAGTATTATGAAAATTAGCTCCGACTGTATATCTATTTAACTTACTTTCCATTTGTTGTTAACTCAGATGTTATAAATGGTTATGTCATTTAAGTATCTTGTCATAACACAATTGTAAATTCAGCTTACCTGAAATATACAAAAATAATAAGAATTAGAATAATAGAGCATATATATTACTACTATAGAATGTGGCATCATACAATTCAAAATAAATAATGTAATAAAATATAAAGGGTATGTAGAAAACTCATTAGGGGTAAATGTATTCATGCTAATGAATTGGTATACATAAAAGTCTGTTGTTTCCCAGTACTTAGAAATGTTGTTCTTAAAATACACAATTCATATAATGTAGTTTGGTGAAAAGACCTTCCACTGAAACAATGATCTTGAAGTACATGTTACAATTCGTGGCTTTACATATCAATTAACAAAGTAGTTTTCACCACTGTCATCAAAGTTAAAGATTTACATGAATTCAGAGGAATTCAGTAAAATAGGAAGATGTCCCTAAAAGCAAATTACAATTCCCAAAATTTCCCAATCACATGTTATTTATTAAAAAAAATTTTCAACATTTTGAAATTTAGCAGTCAAAATTGACGTCAGTAGGCAGCAATTATCCATTATGCAACACATTATATACGACCATAATGCAGGCACGCCTATTAGTTTGATTTATGTAAGTCACTGCCTCATGACGTCTTTGGCCACCAGGGTGCTGTAGTCTATCTTTATAACCGCCCCTTGCAATATAAAGCCTTAAATGAACATTTATTTTTAATGAGTTTGGCTAAGTCCTTCTTATTTATTCCAATCAATTTTAAACTGTGTTTGTTCTTAAAATACATTCCCACAAATTTAAATGTATAAATCGTAAGTTGTGTCAAGCGGACTTACGAACTGACTATGAGAATCGCTTATACTCATTATACTTTGAGCAATTAAATGCGACAGGATTAACGAAAGAGAAATTATAATGAGATTCCAGCTTGACAATTAAGAGGGAATATGGAAATTAAATTCACAACTTAGACAAAATTCAGAAACCTTGTTTAGTCTTCACATTGAAGGAAGTACTATATAAAAGAAGCTACTAATTTAGGCAAAGTACTGGCAATGAACTGAAGAACCTGATTTTCATTATAGTTATTTTAATATCATAATTCTCGGTCATCAAAACATGCATTAACCATTAACTATAAATATAATCAGAATTATGTTTACTGGTATATATATACCTTTTAGTGTATTTAAAACCTGAACTCATTATATATTGCTTTTAGGTTCCTATACACTATACAGTAACTGTGGATAATAAAAAAGCACAACTTCCAATGATTATAACAGTAAATCATGTTAACAGCAAAGGTAAATTTTACAGCTTCATTATTTTTCAAAAAATTACTTTGCCTGCATTTATGTACCAATTAATAGTTGCAATACCACGCAAACTAGTCTTTTAATTGGTACTTTCAGTTAACTGAAATAGTTATTAGCTCAAAATTTATAACCCTGTGTTAGAAATTGTTTAAACAAGTGAACGGAGTGACATTAATATCTATTTTTATATATTAAACTTAAAACTCGTAAAATTTATATTCCCATTAATTTCATAGTGCATATCCATGCACTATATTTGTTAACTTTAATATCACAATTGTTAGATCCGAAAATGCATATATATTTCAATGAAATAGCCTTGACTATTATACTACTTTACCATAATGGAGACAATTATATGGCATGAAACACAGCTACTTTTGGCCATAAAAAAAAACATTATCTATTTAATTGATTGATTTCAAGTTTCGATATGCTTAATAAAAAACATAAAAAGGGGATTTGGATCGAGAGAAAGATAAAGCTGACTGTAGATGATTATCTACTATAATGGGTATTTAACAGACCTGTAATTTGAAATTATAACCCTGATGTCATATTTTTCAAATTATACATATGTATGGAGCACTGACAGATCGCACGATGCCTGTAATCATCCTGTCCTATAAATACACAGAAAGTGAGAGAGAGAGAGAGCGAGAGAGAGCAGAGGTTATATATTTTTGCATCCATCTAACGAGAGCTGTCTCTCCCAATGCAATGTGCACAAATACATATTTGACATGCATATATGCATTCTATTTAGTTGTAATTTATTTGTGTCTTGTCATCCACAAGTGTATACTAAATTTGATAAGTTCTGGTGCCTTCCGTGTAATTCAATTCAACTTTGATCAGTACCCTATGATCATGACTCCATGAGGGTTATCCACAGACCAACTTATCCCACATCAGGAGAAGATTCCCACGACAGTAGTGACTTAAACATCATAGTTACGTTGAATTCCTGGCAATTTTGAACTATTTTTTGGAAGATTATTTCATTGTCTCATATATAGGACGTACAAAAAAGGATTAATAATAAACATTCGTTCTAGCACGAATTTCCATCAGAGGATTGACGTGAACATGGCTACCTCTAGCATTTGAATTTGGCCTAAAAATATCTAAAATTAAATTCAAATGATATGGCAAATTAAACCTCTCGAACAAACCTAAGCTTAAATCTTCCCTTTGAGATTGCAATGATTCCCAGTTTAGAGAATGCAGCATCTCAGTCACATTATCAGTCCTTTGGTAAGCTGTTGGTATAAGTCCTTTAGTACTTCAGTCCAACGTATAGCGCTGCTTGATAAAAGGTAATTATAATTACCTTTTACAACATATATATGTGTATGTGTATAACAACATCGCTGTAATAGAACTCACGTAAATAAGAATGAACCTAAATCAATTTACAATTTGGTTTGACATTTGCTGCATTTATCATTTACTTATTTGGTAATTGCTATATAGATTCATTCTCAAACGTTCAGCTTCACGTGTACAGTGAAAATGATGTGTGGGATGTTTCCCAAACATGTTTAACAGTCGATAGAGAAAGCCATAACATTTCAAATATCTGTGGAGGTGGGCATAAGAATTTACGATCCTTTGTATACAGAATTGCAGTGGCCCAGACATTCTTATCATGTTTACTGCCTGAAATAGAATGTTGCTCTTTCGTGTCCTATATTAACGTCATGTATGGATCCTCACATCAAATACTTATAGTCTCCAATTTCGCTTTTATCTATTTTATGAATGACTATGTGGAGTCTATGCTTAAATTGTGACCGGTAATCCTGTCTGTACTATTTTTTTTTCTCAGAAGCTATCTGTGACATCACAACAAAACACTATGTAAATAGTTCCATCAATGGAATGCATGCGTTGCTGAGCAAACCCAATTCTAGATCGTTTTATCATAACAGGAAAGAACCTACTTTTAAAGTAGTCATTGCAAGACTGGTAGTCACATTTCAAAATTTTAAATGTGTTATTAATTTCTCAATTATATTGCCCCTAAATGGTATATTTATGACCTTAAATTTGATGAACAATGCTGCATTGAAGCACTTTGCAACCGTTATTCAGACATGCATACTTCTGTCTGACGATATGTCATATAACCATCATCACTAGAGCCTCTGATGACTTAAGAATTTTGACATGAGGTCAGATGACGAAAATCTGAGCCATATTTATGATTTATAAGGCGTCATTTTCCTGCCTATACTATATTTGGTGGTAAAAACATCAAGTTTTCCACTCTATAGCTTATACTTAAAATCATGAACTCTTCTATAAACTTTGATTTGTCTTCATAAAAAGCAAAACAAGAATTGCATGGGCTTTCAATGTAAAACTATCATTTTATATTGTTGATTAGCTTGTAGACCTTTGTAAGCACTCGTGGTTACTCATGGTATAGGCTACTATAGACGTAATTAGAGTTAATAATAATTGGTGCAGTTTGCTATTACCCAGAATAAACTCTTATGAAAATGCACTGAGCCAGAAATAACATAAATTGTGATGTGAAAATGTAGTACTTTAACAGTAGCAATGTCACGAAAAATGTAACTCAGGCCATGTATTAAATTCATTTTACATTCCTATATGATACAATATTAAATGCATTAATTGTTTGAGTCCACTATAGCGTTGATCATTAAACTAATTTAATAAATGTGTTCATTGTAATATGGTACTACTGCACAAGTTTTCAATATTGCTCATTTATTCAATTTCACCACTTTAGATTTCCCAACCAAGGCACCAACATATAAATATCGATTAGCCGGCTCATTTGCAGCTTAGGAATTTTAATATAATTTTCCCAACGAAATTAAAGGGAAAGTCTCACTTCATCTACCAAGTTCTTTTTAGAAGAAATTAAGCTCAATTATATAATATTTTGTCAACATTTCAATTCAACTTTTTCATCAACATATTTTGATCTTTCGTTTAATCTTAACTTGTCATGAGGTGAGACTTTGCTTTAATGATATGATTCCATAATAAATGGACAATTATATAATTAACATTTACTATCATGGTAAAAATAAATATATTCAAAAATGTCCTGTCAGATATAAAAGTATCTTATAATGCAATTTTATGCCCATTATTAGCAGACGCCATTATAGTGCAGGCAAGCAGGATATTTGCATAAATATTACATTAAAACTTTTAATATAGATTGCATTTGTTCAAGCGAAAGTTATAAGATTAAAGGAAATCTTTCACTTGAAACGAAACTCTAAAGTTAATCAAAACAGAAAACTAATCTTCGCATATATTTCATATTTTCAGCTGATTAATATCTAATAATTAACATACTGATATCACGATCACGATGTTTACATTACATGTGCATTTGCATGAAAATTTATTGATTCAAAAAAGGACCAAAATGGAATACAATATAGGCCTACATGTGCCAATTCAATTTGGTTTGCAATGGAACATATGCATGTGCAGGAAATAGCAAAATAAGTATAATTTCTTCGTTGAAATATTTTTGTTACTTTATTCTGTATGCTAATATAAGCATACTTTAGATTTAGGAGCGTATACTGTCAACTTTGAATTTGGGCAATTTTTGTTGATTTTCATTAGCTTTTCATATATATATATATATATATATATATATATATATGTATATGCAAATGCAGAGTTTTTACAAGCATGACAAATTATTCCAGTACGATGGAACCTCTACGAGCGTTACAATAAAAACATTAAAATCTAATTTCTCGTTCTAAATTATCCATAATAAATTCAACTTTTTGGTGCGTAAGTACGAATAAAACGTATAAAAATGTATATTTGTATACATTTATGCTCGACGCATAATTCCAGATGATGACTGCAATGGATTTCATTATAAAATGTCATTGTTTACAAAATACGTGTGCTTAGGGCTCAAGAATATTGTGAATTCTTCTGTATATGCAATTATTCATGATAGTATGTGCCTGCATGGACTTGGGGAAAATGAAACATTAAACTTATAATGCACCCCAAAATTAACAGGCATTGAGTGAACCCCCACCCTCCTCCCCAACATCCCCATGTGCAAACATCCACTCAAAATTGTATTATTAATTGCATTTTTTTTTATTGCAGAAGCAGTTTCAAGAGAGGATTTGTTTCAAGATTATATACTGCTTCTTGTCTTAAAATTGTCATTACATTTTTAAAGCAACTAAGAATGAGTTTCTAAGGTCTCATTTTCAATGAATATAGTTGTGTTGTCTATTGCTTGAAGTATTTACTAATAAACGAGAGGAATCTAATGGCAGTTTCTTTGAAAGCAATATCTCGAGTATACAAGAAATGCATCAAGTGCACAACTTTAACTAATAAAAACTAAAATTGTTATTTGGAGTTGCAACTCAAATGAATTAAGATATAATGTGTTGTGCATAAAATACGAGTGTAGTTTCTAAGTTAACAAATGAGTGTTGGAATTCAGGTCAACAATCCTATAAAGTACTCATGTTCTGCAGTGCTCCAGTTAATTGCCATCACTGGCTACTTCACCAGAGAAAAGAGATCATTCTTTATTATAGCTTTTACAATGAAATGTGCTTCTGGAATTAAGAAAATAAAGGATGGAAGAAAAATGTTAAATACACATTTTGAGACTTCATCTCAAGGGTCATGTTTGTATGTTGTTGAGTGGATCCAACAAAGCCATTGGGTGGAAAAAGTGAACTATAGATAATTAAATATGAGGCAAATATACAACAAAGTAAAATAATCGTTTTAAAGAGAAACTATACTAATGTAACTTTGGCCACTTGTAAAAACTGCATACCAAATTTGTTAACCCAGTTCTCCTAACATATTATGTTGGATTTCTCATTCCCATTTGCCATAACAGCAAGAACACCAGAATTCATAACAAAAGTCACCTGGAATTTGGTTGCCAATCAGAACTACAAAAACTAAACTTATTAAATTCATAACAAAATATGTCTATGTTCAGAAATCTAAAAAAAAAAACCCAAATGATTAATGTTGATGGTATAATATTCTACTTCAGATGCAATATCTATAATTTGTGTTCTGCCTATATATATGTGAATTACTATAGTCTCCAAAGGCTAAAATCCTGTTTATTAGTTTCTAGCATGGAAATACATGTAATTGGTAGACAGACATACATTGCAAGAAACATTCATGATTTTACTTTTTATCAGCAAACATAAATGCAGGTCTGCTGCAGGTGAGGGCGGGTTAATAGCTCAATTTGAGCTACAATTAAGCCATAAAATGCCATTAATCTGTAATTCCCATTGGGCAGATCATGGTGAGGTTATTTACTTGTCACGTTCTGAACAAATACACATTATAACTTTCTGAACATTTATAGGGTTGGGAAAATCAAACACAGAAATCAGCTCAAGGTAATATAAAATCAGTTTAATATTATAATGGTGTCTGTTCTGGCCAGAAAATACGACTTTTTATATTTTTGCTGGATATAATGTAATTCATGAGATGTATTTAAATGGTTTTCCAAAAATTAACATGCAGAAAATAATGGCACGGACATTAGAGCACATGTAAAATTGACATTCACTTGCTACCTCTTCTCTTGCATTGAATTAAATGCTTTGAATTAAGACTTCTTTAAGTTACAAGAATGAAACAAATAATCCTTGATGCCATCACCATCGCAGAAGTCTTTTACTAGAATTTGAATACTTGAATAACTTGAAAGTAATCAGTGAAAGTATGGCATTATTGCTCAAGTGTTCATTTCAAGAATATTGCTTATAAAGTATTACACTCCACATTCTCTGGAATTTTCCCCTTGCAGGTATATCATTTATACTTATTCCGTTCAGATCATTTCATTATATTATGCCCACTAAAAAGAATCTTAATGGATCTCTTGAATATTATATATAAAACTCCTTAAGCCGTAATAATGTAATATGTTATTCTGGCTTGAGGACATATACTATTTAATGATATATATCTAATTAACTATATATTCTATAATTTTGTTTAAAATTGCTTAAAGATGCACAGCTAAACGAAGAAAAAATGTACAGTTCTGTGAAAATTATAGAATCCCGGTTTAAAGGATGCATGCAGTTTAAAATCAATCTATTAAAATTCATCACACGGTTAACTTTGCATGCATGATAAATCGTTTCCAATTGTAAACATAAATCAAGAATGCAAATTGACCAAAATGCCCTGAAATTCTTGATTTGCGATGGCATTTGCATTTTATTTCCAATTTAATATAACCGCATAACATTAACGTCCTTAATTAACAGACGACTTTCAAACCCCAAACGAATTTTTCATTTGCACTGTCAACTTTTAACTGATTTATTTTAGGCACATGTCTGAATTCATAATTAATTAAGGTAATAAATAATTTAAAGCTAGAGAAATAAGTACACGAGCGTATAAAATCATAACGCAAATGTATAAGATTGAATTTTAAATTAATTTAAATATTTAAAGGACAAAAGTTTGCATATCATTAAGGCATGAAATATTTATGGCATTGTATTTTTATTTAAAATTCCAATATTAGTTGCCTTGATTAAAACAAAGTTGAATATTAAATTGAGTATATCAGGAGATTTATATTTCAATAGAGATAAATTCAAATTTGATAATATATATATATAGCAGTATAAAGATCCCTAAATCATTAACTTGCTTATGACCCAATTCCATCATTGAAATTAAGAAAAGCAATTTATAGAAGACAAACAAATGCAAAACATTTCATGTTTGCAGTATTATGCAAATTAAGTTTCAGAAATCTTATTTTTTGCAGGGCAACGTTAAACTAATAGACATAGTAAAGATGATGTCCAAAGCATTTACACAAATTGTTACGTTACTCAATATCTTCATGGAAAAATAGGTTACAAAAGAATCCTTACTTTTACACCCTAACTTTTTTTTAATATCTACAGATGCATGAAATTTAAGCAAGCTTTCAGAATGAAGTTTAAGGGTCAGAAATATACACTGTTACAAATGGCACCCATGCACATTTTGGCATTTGTTATTTTTTGTTCTTTTGCTGAAAACCAAGATGAATGGTGGCTTTGGTGGGGTGACAAGAAAATAAAATTGTCCATCATGCAAAACCAAATTATGGCATCATATTTCATAAAAATGCCATTCTTCTGGGGGTTAAAGACAGTGTTTTTATCCAATATCAAGTTCGGAAGCTTGGCGCCAAGCCTGTCAAAATATCCTGAAAGCATCGAGCACTGTTCAGCGATTTCCACGAAGTCTTCCATCAAACACCACATGGACCGTGAACAAAAGTTTGGAGTGCATTTTGTTTTGATGGCCCCCATTTGACAACGTGAGGGATTTTTTGACATAAAAACAACAAGATTTGAAAGCACAAGCATGAAAATTCTATTACGCGAAATGTCACAACCAACAACCTCTAAAATTTCCATTTAACTCAAAAAAAAAAAATAATGCTGATAGTTTCGACCATTAATCCAATCTTACCAAACCAAATTGTAGGCCTACATAGTCTGAATTTTGAATGCTAGCGCCATCTGGCTTGAAACTTGCGCATTTACATGATGATTCTGTAGAATTTGGCTCATTTTCGAGCCATCCATATAGTTTTAAACAATCTTTCCACACTTTATATAATGAAGTCAAGGTGAAAGAGAATGTGCTTTTTCCAACTTTTTCAGTAGCCACTGAAGCAAAAGTTTTTGACACAAAAGCAAGTATGCAGCCAAATGTATACATTACATGTATATATACACGCAGAGCACAATGAAACTAAAGAAACACGAACATCCGAGCATACTGAAAGTTAAACCAAAAGAAACATACGGGTTCTCGGCATTTCTGTTCTGTGGTATATAGACTCTGCAAGACCAAGATCTTAATCGGCAAACACAACATGAACACAATTAAGGAGGAGAAAAACGATTTTCATTAACTGAACTCTGCAGAAAAGTTGAAGATTGCTCTTCGAGCCATTAGATAGGAAGCAATTTGAAGTGCTGTGCAAAGAATCCCGAAATCTGTATAGTAAATTCTTGCACAAACGAATCACAGCATGCACCCTTATAGAAATGATGGGAGAATTTATTGATGCGGCAGCCACGACTATTTGCACTTCATCAAACGTTTCTCCCTGTTTTTTTTCATCGTTAGTTTTGATGAACGAACTAACAACATTGCATTCTCATTTCTATTACGTGCGCTGATTGCGGATCAGCCAAGATCATCTTGGACATCTCATACAAACATCTAACAAACACCAACAAAAACTATTTCCCCTGAGTCATATGTGGGTGCCATTATTTCCAGCTATTATTTTAGCCAATGTAGAATTACGGTTGGCCACATACGTGCACGTTGACTGCATGGAAATATTGTCATAAACAATTGCAGTTAACTGCCATGCTTCTCACAAACACCATATTCGGAGGGCCATGCACAAACATGCAAAATCATAAATGGGCAAACAGAAAACCAATTGCGAAATGTCTTTCATAACTGAAAATAAGTGTTAATTCAATTCACTTTGAGTTACGAATTTTATAGATAAAAATACGTTTGTTGTCGATCAATACGATGTATTTCGTACATATATATATATATATATATATGTCGATGTGTTTCTTGAGTTATAATTATAAAAAATAACCTGCTAATTTGTTCATGGTTTTGCTTAACTATAGGCCTAGTATAAACATTAAAATTAAAGTATTTAAGTATGTATACACCATGCATGCAAAAGACAACATTGTTTATTGAAAAACGTTTTCATGTAGAAAATGACTCATACATTGTTAAATTTAATTCTCAAAATTTGCAAAAGTTTTTGCCTATAAAACTTCCATATAGAAAAACTTTGTATACTGCAAATCTGTCCATTGCCTTATAGAAGCTATAGATCGAGGATGTATGCCAGGTCAAAAAATATTAATCAGAAATTGAATGGTTAACAATTGTCCAAAAATCGAGTGAAACAAATTTGCAGAAATTGCAGAAAAGGTCTTATTCCCAATATTTTTAATAAAATAATGGCAACTTCAATCATAATCACTTAACAATGATGTTTAAAAGTCTCTACTGATGTGGGGAGTCTCTTCCTGATAATGGGATAATCCCTCTTCCAAAATGCGTCATGATATGCTTATCATATAGGTTACTGAGTAACAATAACATATTTATACTAGTACTGGCTATACCTATTGACCTGTTAATATACAGCATGTTGATTATATAGTGCAAATCCAATTTGTTAATCTTTGAAATGTTTGTAATGCTAAAAATTCTTAACCAATTACAATCAGTTAGTGCTTGAGTAAGTTGGTGTCCTGTACAGAATTATGTTAACTGAATGTTTATGTCATCTACATTAAAATAGACATTGCAGATGGGAAGAGAGGTTAGCATTGATCAGGCTTAAATATATTTAACGAGATGTTAAATGTCACATGACAGGATTCGCAGGAACATCATCTTTACAGTGGGAATTCTTCCATTGGCTGGTTGAGTCGATGGAATTGATCCTTGTTGGCTGGATTTGAAAAAAAGCACTTTTACTTTTAGATTCTATATATAGTGTTTTTCCATTGAAGCATGAATGCATGTGATAGCAATGGAACGAATAAGCTCTCTATAGCATGCATGTAAGAAGTTATTTTCTGAATTCCTCAAGAGCAAATTATGGCACAGTGAAGCATGCAGTGACAAAGCTCAGTGAAGCAAGTGGATCACAAAGTTGGATAATCATGGATTAGCGGCACGTGAAATCAGTGTGCAAATTAATTCAGTGAGGCCGGGTCACGTGACACTTCACACCATAAAATACTGTATATACTATAGACCATATAGTAGGAGGGAGGAAGATTAGCTTATACTTAAGTAAATACATAAAAGAAACAGCTTTGCATGGTGGAAACTCAAACTATAGGCTGTCCATCAACAAATCAGCAATGCAAAGTATAGCCCATGGTCGTCTAAACAGATCACAACTTTTATTGTTAGTGAATTATATATATTATCCCAAAACATCTGCACAGGTCTCACCATCAAAAGCTATTAATGATACATTTTTCAACTGCTTGGTCTTATGTGTATGTGGTTATCTAAGCTTGTGTATATATTTCCCAGTAACATGTATGAAAATATGTCAAAATATTTTGGTAATAACTACAAAAAAAATCTGTTTAAGCTCTAGAAAACAATGTCTTTTCATCAGCTTAATTAATACAGCTTAACATATTATATTAAATTACCAATTAGTAATAAAATAAGAAGCAAATGCGCAAACTAATTCTTCTGAGAAATTAGAAACCTATCTTTAGAAGCCGAAATTCATGAAAAACGAAATTGCATACAGCTAACCAAATGTATCATATAAAAAACATAACAGGCTTATGCAAGGTAAAATTAATCATAACTGCAGGAGATCTTTTAATGATATATTTGGAAAACTTTAATTACATTTTATCGGATTTTCCATCACGACTATAAGCCTATACCTTAACTTATAATTGCTATAATTAGGCCTACCTATTTTCAGTTGATATTATCTATACATAATTGCACGTGATACAGGTCAAAAGATATATCGTGTGTACTTTCTTGAATATTTGCAAATTCCCAAGTTAATTAAAGACAGATAAATAAAAAAAAAACTAAGTTTATTTAAGAAGCATGCAATGCATATACAAAAATAACTTTTCCCCAGAAAAAGTAGGCCTTCCTTGGTAAAAAGATCATTAAAAAGAATGTAGTGATTTATACTAATAACTGGTGATCTGGATCTGCCTCATAAATTCAAAAATCTTCCGAGATATCATCACAGATCACCAAATTTAGTGGTCTTCACTGATACCAGAAGTCCAGGAAACTCATTAAAAGTCAAGTGTGGGGTTTCATTTTTGGTGATCTACACTAATCCATTAATAAGGGTTTAAATTTTATCTGTGCAAATAGATATAGTTAAATGGATAGATCGACCATGGTTTCAACACCGTTATGCATTAGTGCAACAAACTACTAAGTAATTCTGACCACGTTCTACATCCAAAAGTTTGACAGTGAACTGCTTTGCATCACAAAGCATAAAATATATATTTATCTCAATGATAGTTAGTAGCTTTTAACTGCAATCACATTTAGAATGTTTCAAAGAACTTATCTAAAGTATTAATCCTATTAATTTTTAAATAATAGACGAGTCACGACACACAAGCAGAGAAATTCGTTCTGAAGTTTAATTAAAGTGCCTTCGATTTGCAATGACTAGGCCTATGTACAACAAATGTGATAAGCTAAAACAGCTTCAGGATAATCATATTAATTTTGGCTAGTAAAAAATTTGTACATGCATGAAGCTAGTTCACGATTTTAAAATATAAAATTAGGTACAAATACCAAATCCCAATCTGTATACTTATCAGGCGTGCAACCAAGTTTATCACTCTAATTTACATAGTAGTCCTAAATTTATTAGAATTAAAGAAAGGTCAAAGTAGCAAATGAGTACCCTTGATTGTCAATTTAAATAAATTAAGGACATCCATGCAGCTGTTAAAATATCGCTAATTCCTCCACACCTGCAGAAATAGGAAAACCATCCTTTTATCTATTAAAATCTAATAACAAATTTTATGAAATATGTTTAAAGCAAAAGTCAGGCTTCATGATGAGTAATTTTTAAATGAACGAATTAAGAGTGTTAATATGACAAATTTAATCATTATGCGATGAAAGCTTACCATGCATAAAGAGGATAAAGACAGTGAATTCACGAAAAATACCGGCCAGTGATGCAGATGCTGGCCTCCACTTTTATCGTCAAAAGCTTCACAAATGATATATGGTACTAATCAATAATCTCACAAAATTTCTGCCAACATTTGAAAAATGTGTTCTTGAAAAGCTCTTTTATGGAATATACAGGGTTCGCACTAGTTTTTACCAGTTGATTTCCCTAACTTTCCCAGACCAATTTCCAAAATTTCCCTAACCAAATTCAAAAACAGGGGCAAAGAAATACAAGAAGATTAGGCCTATACCATTAAATCTATCCAATAAGTACCGGCATGTTTATGTAAATGCATATGGAGTAGCATTTTTCACCTCATTTTTCACAATTTGTTTAATATTCTTTGGATTTCTTTCGTAGTATAATTTCTTTTTGTTCAGCTATTTTCCTGACTTTTCCTTGACTTTTTACTAGTTTTTGCTAAATTCTCTGACTTTCCCTGACCATTTCCCCTTTCCCTGACTTTCCAGGTGAGTGGGAACCCTGATATAGTTATTCTTCTTAAATGCATTAGTGCATAGAAGAAAAATGATGCCAAAATAATTCAAATGATTAATCTTTCTCCCATTAAGCCTAGGCCTACTACTAGATGGCGCTAAAATTTTGAGATTTTACTATTCAGGTGTTTCAGAGATCAGGCAATATGACAAATGCCAATGTTTTACATAGAAATTGTGATTTCTGAGTTCCTGGTATGAAGCTGGCACTGCAGTTAAGTTTCTGCCAAATCAGGCTTTTTCAACAAATATCTTCTCTCTATATAATAAGATTAATCTAATGGAAATTTCCCTTCTCATGATAACTTCTTCTTTACTTGAATATAAACCCATGCTGCCATGAGGTAAAACTTTCCCTTTAAACAAGATAAGGATTACCAATGCACGAATTTAATTAAAGCATTGCAAATTCAGCATTTCAAAAATGACTATATAGTCATATAGACATACATCTGAACTGAAAAATAGTCTGCATGGTTATTTAAAGTTGAAATATATAAAAAAAATTCTTTTGCCAGTATAATTTACTTGTTGTTGATAATTATACACAAGCCCCACATTGATAAATTGCCTTAACTTTTTTCTTTATTAAGCTTTATAAAAGGCATGCATGAGCAACACTACTCGTATAAGGCAAACAATGTAGTCTATACTCTTGATGAATAGGCTTTCCAGAACATGTTATCTATTAAATTAATAAATCTGCCGTAAAGACATAAATCCCTATTATATTAAGTCAAAGGAAAGCGTTAAACTTGATTCACTAACTGGAAGATATTAGCAATAAATTAATAAAAAAATAGAAAAATTAAAACATTAAAACATTGCAGTATATAAAAAACATTCATCTTGCTTTTTGCAGTTTATGCAAAATATGCACAAATCCATGCATTTCACCAAATTACTGACATTTGGATATTAATTTAGGATTTGGGTTCGTATTTAATAAAGTAACACGATTTATCAGTAATACATGGTCATGAAATATAATTGAAAATTATAATGGCTAACCTGTATCACTAATGCTCGCTATAGATAGAAAATATAGCGGTCTGAAGTAGGCCTAAATCAAGGAATTTCGAAATCTTACCTGAAAATAAAAAAAAATTTTTTTTTAATATAATGGGCATTACAAGATATATAACAAGTAGGCTACTATCTGATTCAAAGTAATTCAGATGCATGATCAGCACATTAAATTATGATATATTGGATAATAAACCAATAAATGTGAATTAATCAAGCACCGAAGCATAATCTCAGCGAACAGCACGAAATAGCAATTCGCTTTTATTGCACATGAATGGCAAAAAGTAACACGACAGGCCTAAAGCATAGTTGCACTTTTATTATTTTAGATTTAAATAATAAGATTTTCATTTTATTATAATAATATCAAGGAATATACAGGGTGATTACCTTGTCATCCAGTCTATGGCTATAAGTATACTTAACGAATTGTCATGAGGTTCGGGTAAAGAGATAAGGATAAGGGGATAACCTTGCTAAATGCCAAATGTTATCAAGGTATATAATTTCAGTGATAACTTCTTGAATATTCATCTCACACCATACAAATAAATAGGAAACTTGTAGGGAACAAAGTGCCATTACCATTTTATAAAACAGAACGAAAATCGGACAGGAATTGCTGGACCTATATAGTCATATATATCTATACGTAAAAAATGGATATTGCAGCCCACCATCAGGAAAAGACTTACAAACTGCAGCTATGAAAAAATAGTATAATGATAATAACAAAAAGTTCTGATTAGGCTGGCTTTATGCAAAAGGATCAAAGTAGGTCTACTTTAGGACGTTAAGATTGTAATTCATTTAAAATTCTCATGTTTTAGTACAATACAATTCAATTCAATTCAACTCAGCACTCTATGATCAGCATATCATGATGCCATTTGGTATAGGGGGGTCATCCCACATTCAGGAGGATACTCCCACGTCATACAGTTGTGACGTAAACATCATCGTTAAATTGAATTCCTAACAATTTGGAACTATTTTTAGGAAGATTATTCCATTGTCTTATACTTGTCATTATACCATTACTTAAATTTTAAAATTTAAAGTAAACTGAAAAGAACTTGAGTTTCAAACGTGATACTTTTTTGGAATTTCATTCAAATTCCTTTGCAATACCCACAATGCCTTTTTACTGTAGTTATAATGTCTGTATTGGGGATACAGATCTATGTCCTTAGCTTTGGAGAGTTTATCAGCAGCTAAACTTTCCATATTATTTTTGTCAGCGTGGGAATATTCCCATTTGCCATTACAGCGTCTCTTCAGCTGCTGTAGATGCTCCCAAAACAAGTCGTCTTCTCTGGGTCTATCTGGTCTGCCTCCGTTACGACTAAACTTGCTGTTGTCAACTTTAATAGTAACCTCGTTGTACGTGTTAAATTCTTCCAATATCTCGTTTATCTTTGGAGTGAATAGCGTCAGTGCAATAAATGCATTTGCAGTCTCAAACTTATCCGGTTGCTGATTAACAATTGGAAATGTTAGGTAACCTGTCCAGTCGAGCGAGTAATGGTATACAGTTTTATTCTGATGGCAAATCAGAAGCCCGCCACCACGCCATGGAGTGGCATCAACTGCCATCACGATGCCCAAGGAAGTTAGATTTACCTGCAATGTTAAAATTGTGATACAAATCTTAGGGTGCATGAAGCTAAGTAATTGCCAGCAAAAATGACAACCAAATAGGTTTCAATTTTGTCACGAGATATTTTCTCCCTAATATCTAATCATTCATTATCTAACCTCATTGACGTCGCCATAGTCATCGGCCCGTCTGCCTTCAAGCAGCTGTTGATTTGCGTTTTTATTCTCTTGATTGCCGAAGCCAAAAAGTTTGCTTAAAAAATAAGCAATAGCTACTCCTGCAGCCACCACTCCAAAGACTATTTGATCCCAAACTATACGATTCAAATAAAGTACTGAATTAAAAGTGATGAATGCCTGGACTAACTATATGGCTACTACTACTACTACTACTGGAATTACATAGGCCTACTTATTTGTAGAAAAAAAATCCCTTGTCTTTCTTATCTTACCTATTTCGTCATCCGCTTTATCCTGATGTTTGTTTATGTCCCCTGGATTAATCAAATTGTTACCCATGCTTGAAAGTAATCCTGATATTGACTATTTTGTTCTTTTTTGTTCTTTGGGAGTTTAAAATAAATCCACATCGAATCTCCCAACAAAAATAAGCTACTCAGATCTTAGCACAATAAATACGTCTATACTAAATTATAGTCGTATTTGTGAAGTATAGTTTATATGCATTGTTGGCATATCATTTTTGTTAGGCTCAAATGATAAGTCTGTAGAGATAAGAGATAAGAGTTCAGCATCAACACATGCAGGGAATTGCTATTTTCAACAAGGAAAATTCTCTGCTGAAATTTGGATTTGTGAGCTTGAGAAAGGCTATTATTATTACAAAAACAATGAGCGCTTCCAGGAATTTCTGGACTAATTACTTAACGATGCAACAGTGCAATGGGGCAAAGGGGCAATCGTGCTACTGTGCAACAGGGCAATGGTGCTACGGTGCAATGGGGCAACGGTGGTACGGTGCCATAGTGCAATGGGGCAATGGTGTAATGGTGCTACGGTGTAATAATGCAACGGTGCAATGGTGCTATGGTGTAATGGGGGAATAATGCTACGGTGCAATAGGGTAATGGAGCAATGGTGCTACAGTGCAATGGGGCAATGGTGCTATGGTACTATGGTGCAACGGGGCAATGGTACTGTTTGATACAATGGTACTATGGTGCAATTGGAGCAATGGTGCTATGGTGCAACGGGGCAATGGTGCTTTGGTTCAACGGGGCAACTTAGCAAAGTTGAACTAACTAATTGTACTATTCACCACTTCTAACTTTTTATTAACTTTTGGATTTTCGATACTGTTTACTTCTATAATTTTCAAATATCTGGAGAAGACTCTCACCAGGGGCGGATACAGTGGAGGGGGGCAATGGGGGCGATTGCCCCCCCCCTTAGCCAGCAAATTTTGCTGTCCAGACTCTCACGTCAGTAGCATTATTGAGAAATTGAATTCCTAACAATTTTCAACTATTTTCAGGAAGATTATTTCATTGTCCTATATTTATTCATATGGTATCTGATGCATATTTCAGAAGTTTGGAACGGAATTACCTTAATAGCATCTTGTAAGATCATCCATTTTTCCAGTCAGTGCCCCCCCCCCTTGCCCAATTACAAACCCCAAACTCATGACAATTCGATCGTTAAGTAGTAGGCCTACTTTAACCATCATTTTGGATAACAACGTAACTAATTCACCATGTTGCAGCACTTTTGATTAGGGTATACAGTGAGCACCTTTGACTGTAATAGAGATGGACAAGTGGCCCTAATTAAGAAGGGGTGAAGTTGAATGCAATAGACAAATCAATATTATCAGCTTATTGATGTTTGAAAAGTCAGCAGTTCCATTTTACATAGCAGTATGATACATTAGTGCATTGCTTAGCTGCCAGAGATGCTCCAAACTGCCCTTACTTTTAATATTTTCTGAATATATAAATAACAATGACAAGGTTGTACATGGCAACTATGCTTGTTGCTGCCACATATAAATCTGTTTTTAACTGCTTTAAAATGAACGAGTTCAAAGACAAATATGTGATATAATTGAGCTATTTTCTAAAGAACTTTAGCCTATTTCAGCATAACTAAATAATATGTTATACAGTTCAAAAACAAATAATTTCCAGTATAAAGCAATGCATTTAATCCAAAAATGGAATTGAACTTTCGAATATTAGATATTTAATAGCTAATGTCATTTCTAAAAACTAATGGTGTATTTATCAGTTTAAAAAATAAAATTAATGCATGATGACCTGAACTATACTGTAAACCCACTAACCTTTAAGAAAAATATAACACATCAAACAATATCCGCCAATTAATAAGATGCAAACTTCACAACAGCTCATTTTCATATAACAAGTTTATTGATTAATTATAGTTATTTAACATGTTAACGAAACTTCATATACGAAACATAAATCTGAACTAAACATTAATTCCACTGATTATGTTTATTAATGTTATTATCAAGTTCACCATATGTTATAAAGTTTATATTTCTCTCAATTAAAGCTGTAATTTAATTAGTTCGAGACTGTTATAATTAGAAATCTGAGACTGTGGCTTGAATTCAATGCAATAAATCAATAAGTCACTTTGAACTGTGTTTCATGTGTTATGACAAATATATTTCTATATTTGATAACAAATCTATCAACACGATTAAGTCCCAATACTATATAAACTTAATGCATTACAAATACATTTTGAAATGAGCAAGCTATTTTAGAATGCAATAGAAAATGCATTTGGTATAGTTCAAATATAGATTCTGTTGCATCCAAGAATATCACTCTTTATAGCTTTAACAGAAAATGTATTTTATACTGATTTACATCAAAATATGCATTTTTTTAGTGTGGCATCACTGATTGACATTTACACATAAAATATATTTAAAAATGCATTTTAACAGACGTTTTAAAATAATTCAGTGGCTGAATCTACATGATAAAAATGTTTTTATAATGCATTACTTTACAATTGGGGTAAGGCCAATGAAAATTATTTACACAAAAGAAAATTTAATTAAACAGTTGTAAACCTGGTATAAATAATAACAGACCTACCCAACTTAATAAAACTTGTTTTTAATTGCCATAATAACAACTTTGGTCGCCTGTCTGTTTGCAAAAGGGGGAGACATGCCAAGCAGTATAAAACCCTCATCACTGCTTAGTTTATTGAATTTTCACCCCACTGACCTCATGTGGGTGGTATACAGACAATGCGATTTTTAATAATAAATAATCATTGACAACTTGCTGTTATTTCTGACATCTAACTCACAAACGCCCATGACACATATATTAATTAACATAAACTCAGAAATTATACAAGCTCAACTTATCCTCAACCAATTCCTCAAGCTACAGACACTAGTTACAAAATTCCTGCCCGGAAACAAAAGTTACCTTTTCAAAACCATTTCTGTGGGATAATTTGCAGAGTATTCATTTTGCTACCAGAAACTCCACTTACTTTTACACTAGTAAATCTTAATAGAGTATACAGTACATAAATCTCTTATTTAGGCTACCTCACATCTGGTCTACTTGTTTTTAATCTTAAAATAGTTTTATTCTCACCAACCACAAGTTGCTGTTTTAACAATAAAAACATAAAGGTTTTGCTGCCATTAATGTGTTTTCCCCAAGATGAATCGTTTCCAAAATACAAAAAAAGTTTATCAAGAAAACCAGCATGGATAACAAAAACATGCTCCATTGGGTAAAAAATCAATAACACAATATTTCCAGCATTCTAAAACATACTTCTATATTGTTTTTATATGAACTGCATGATGCAAGCCTGGATATAAAAATAAGTGGATATTCTACAGGAATTATTTTTTTCTGAATTATATGTAAGCTATCTCCTCGAATTCCCAAAAAGCAATTTAATTCTTTACATTACAGAAGAGAACTAATTAAATTTGCACCACATTCAGAAACTATATTTATATCGAAAATATGTCCAGGACACGTCTCTATATAAATTTTACAGCAAAATTCGTAATTAACTATTAATAGTCTGATCCCATCCCATCCCATGAATATACCATGTAGCCTATATACTAATATTAATTTAAAATTTATCTAAGTTTTAGATCTTGCGTTAAAAAACTGTTCTTACCAATAAAAGAAACGCAAGACATGAACGGTGGAAAGAATAATTGTTTGAGATAATATGTAACATATAACATATAACAGATAACAGATATACTGGATGCAAGCAGACATTTTTCGTGTTGGTTAGTGACAAAAAAGATGTTTCCCTCCGGGAAACAATGTTGTTCAAACATTTATCATGTAGTTGAACATTTTACACTGTCTCCTTATATATACCTAACCCGTAAAAATATGACTTGAATTTGTAAGAAAATGTTTCTAATTGTATATATGCATGTATAAAAAAGTCATATATACAAATCATCTGCATGGGGAAAGTGAATATATCAATAAATTCAGCACACTTGAGTAAACAATCTAATTATTGAAACATGCAGTCAAAGAAAATAAAAAAATGACTGTGCACATATTCATTTATTTATCCCACATAACATAAGAATAGTATATATTGTATTTTGATGTTACACGTAGACCTTGATGTATATATATAGGATGTATACAGGCTACTCATATCATTAGCGGATTTGAGGATTTAGTTGGGGGGAACTAAGGGGGCAAGGGAAAAGTTAATGCATGCTTTGGGAATTGAGATATATCCATGCACACAAGAGACCTACTATTTTCCTACTTTCAGTTTCTCAAGGACATTTCCTAACATTTAATGAATACCTAAAAAAAACAGCATTCAAATGAATAATAAATACGAAACACGCCCTAAAAGCCATCCTAATTGGATTCAATTTAAAGAAGATGGGACCATTGGGAATGTTTATTTTCACATTGAATTAATGGGTACCACTACCATGTACAAATTTTTCGAAAAAGCAGACAGGATATGCAGATAACGTCTGCATGGTGCACAAATTCTATTGTGTGGTATAAAAATCCACATCAAGTCTATATGTTAGCACAGATTAATGAATCATATATGGCTATATGCACAATCGCATATAACTAGAAACCCTAATAATATGGAAAATGAACATTTTGCAAACTGACGTCAACTGAACTAAAGACAAGACTTTAAGTAGTCATTCGAAACATTACTTGATCACTTATATAGTTAAGAAATTTAGCATAAATTCGTAGAATAATGTTACTGACCTCAAAGTGGGCTGGCCTGTATTATTCATAACTTCAAAATGATGACTTGTTCGTGGGTGTACAAAAAAACCCTTGTAAATATTTGACATTTTGAATTCAACAAAATTATGTAAATAAAGGCATGGTACATTTTTGAGGAAGTAGAGACCTAATAATCCTGATGTAAGATTACAGCATACAAAAGAAATGTCATATGTATATTGCTTATAAATTCATTTAAGCATGAAAAATTCCTCAGAAAATGCAGAACTTCTGCAGTTTTTCCCATAATCGAACTACACAAAATCCTTCTTACACGAAACACAAAAAAACTGTAAAATACTGCAGAAAACCTGCAGCATTATAAATAGAAAAGTAAATAACCACACATTTTTGTGTTCCACAATGTATAACGAATTTTCTGCACTGTGGTATACTTCTTTTTAGCGTTATGAATAGGTGAGGGGGTTTTAAATTTTATCAAAAAGCGTTATGTCATACTTGAACAGTCCCAAAAACAGTGAAACAAAGATGGCGTCGACAGAATAAACAGAAATGATTTGAGAGTTAAGTTTCGAAATAAGTTAAATAACATATGATTGACAAGGAAATTACCAAAATTAAGCACAATCATTGATGATACAAACACAACTTAGTGGAGTGTTGAAGAGCATAAAGAATAGGAGATAAGTGCAAAATAAAAGATGTTGATAAACATGTGTAGGCATAAGAAAGGCTATTTTTAGACTGTTCAAATAAACAGCCCCAAAGTCTACGACAGTCACTTGAACTTACGTAACTTCAATGTAGTTAGCTCAAAATGCTCAAGCAATGAACATTCCTGTATACGCGCTCGTATGGTGTGGTATATAGGCATCATGCACAATCCATGAATGTTAGTGTTACACTTTGGCAAGTTACTAGAAAATCATGGTATAGCCCTATACCATGCAAAGTACACCAAGCAGAAAAGTGGTTCATTATATTCAGAATTTTCCAATTTTGTGGCCAGACTGAATTGAAAAGAAACCCTTTCAGGTGCCAACACTTTCACCAAAACAGAATTTAGTGTGTACACAATTGATCGATCACACATGCAATTTTTCTCTTTCAAAAATTCCAGTCATATATATATATTGCAACACCATTTTGTGTGTGAATAGCCTGTTTTCAGACCCCCTGCGTTTATTCTGACAAATTGTGACAATGATATTTACCAATGAAAATACACACACGTCAAGTTCGTCTGCACACATTTCAAAACATACAAATAACAGTAGCATTAAAAAACATTCAATTTTCCAGGGATTGCCATTTCGACTCGCAGCATGATCCCATGCCATATTGATAACATCTTGGAAACATAAAAGTTGAAAGGCAAAAAAATTACCACACACGAACGTGCAAGCCACATATACGTATGATGCGTATACATTTTTCAGAAGTTTGTATTCGGTTTGTAATTTTAAGAAAGCTATGATTAGAGAAATGCAAAGGTGTTGAATAAAAAAAATGGCTGCTGACATTTCATGTATGTTGACACTTTAGTGCACTAAGGATTCTAAGGAACCTTTGGTGAATAACCTATGAAGGAGATAAAACAGCAGCTATATAGTAAATTTTGTGAATGGGAAAAAGAGAAAAAAATGGATCATTTAAATATTCAGTGCATGATCCATCCATATCACCAATCACTTCCACTTGCAATGTGTCATTTTAGAAGTCCCAAAATATCTTTAACGCTCTTATTAGCATACGTCATCGGTTGATGCCCTGTGATATAACTGCCAAAATAAGATGCTGATTTCTTAGTTCCATGGATACCAAAAACTCTTCGAAAATTCAGGATGCATTTATTATTCCCACTAAACCCCAGTTGCAATAATGTCACTTATACAAATATAGCCAAAATCCTATGAAGATTTATACGAAGCAAAGCATAGAAACTTGAACTGTACTGTTATCAGGCATGGACCTAATTTTTACTCTATGTTCAAGAGTGCGTCATAACTCGTAACCTCCTACGACGACCACACCTTGTACACCCAAAACCTAAATCTAGTTTTTGACTCATTCTTTAGCCATTTTAATGCCTTTTGAAGATAACAAATTGCTTTATATACCATTTTTTATTTTTTTTGAAGAGCATCATAACTCTATACAATGTCAGGGTCTGCTTCAAATGTCAAACCTATGCAATCTCATGCAATCTCATGAATAGCATGTTAGGCGAAGTACAGGATGCCATCTGCATGCATGGTGATTATTCAAACATGCTCAGAAAGCCTTTTTCGAAAATTTGGGGAATGCATATATATACCTGCAATTGGTAAACAATTTTTCGTTATATGGTGATCCTCTTAAAATGAAATTTGATTCCATAATAATTTCACCAAGAACATCTGCAGAAGTATAAACATATATATTAAGTATCTCCTATTACTTATCAAATTTGCATTGTATATATACGTGTATAGATGAAAGATATAAATGGTTCTACTATATTTTCTAAAGGGTCAATTTAAATCATTACTTTGATATCCAATGCAGCAATGCAGCAATGCCCCAAGCATTCATGAACATATATATAGTCTGTATATACCACGCATGACCAAATTATTTTTAATAATAGCAATACTTAATTGGCTTTTACATATATAGGCCTAGTGGATAGAAATAACTTCATTCGGTCCAGCAAACACATGGGAGAGTTTTTTGCAGTATCATCAAATCAATTAACTAACAACTAAGGCAATATTGAAGTCATTTGTAAGAAGGAAAAAGCTGTCTTTGTTAACTCCTCTTTTTTATTTTTCACTTAATCGAAAATTTTCTATATATATATTGCATCTGTATTTATGTAGAAAAATCTCTCATAGCTACAATTTAACCTTTAAAAGTCTGGAAATGTTTTGCTGCATGTGTTTTGAAACATGACACTAAAAATTCTTATGTGGATTACATATATAGGCAATAATAAATATATTACCGTTGTGGAGTTTTCAGTTGTATTAAAACAAATTTGGAATTGATATATGTCTAATATATGACATCAAAGCCCAGTTGTGACAGCATTTTATGCAATTACATTCAATTAGAATTTAGAACCACTCTCCTCAAATAATGTTTCCAAGAATTTATAGAAACCCTTGCTAGTTTTTACACATGAAAAACGTGACAAAAGAAAGAGTATGATGTCTCACATAAGCAAAAGAAGTTGTAATTCAGTCAAAATCTGATGGGCCTACATATAATATACACGTAGGCCTATACAATAGTATTTATAAGTAATACTAAGAATGCTGCATACACATCTTTCATTTATACGACTATTATGTTAATGCATTAAGCAATGCAAAATTCTATATACCAATAGCAAAATTAGCCTATAGAAAAAAATCCCCACCTTCAAAAATTTAAATCACATAAAAATTCGCCTTTAAAAACTACAAACAGTTGCATATAGCCAATCTATGATGATGATAGCTTGCACTAGTATTTCATCAAGTCTACTTTGTAATTTATTCATTCTATGTTCGAAATGCATAATTATCCACTTATGGAAATCTTAAATAAAGTGCAGATCCAGACAAATCAAGTTAGATTCAGTAGAATCCAGGACCGAATCCGATGGAATAAGGGCAAATAAATTTAGATCAACTCAAATATAACCAAATCAAATTGGAGCCAATATAGGATCCATGCAGGATGGACCCAATGAAATCAGTGAAACTAATGTTAGATCCAGTCTAATTAGGAAAAATAAAAAAAAAATTGGACCATGTCAGACCCACCCAAATTATAGGTTAAATTCAATTGAATGAAGTCCAGATCTTCATTATATATATATAACTGCAATATATAGTCGGATTTCAATTAAGCATGCAATTAATTACTTAGTTGCAATTAAACAATCTAATACATCAATTTCAGCATCTCCATAACCCTTACAGAAATGTGACCATATTATTTACATGTATTTCAAATGAAACATCACACTAGTTAGGCCTATACATGTTGTTCAAATTAACAACATGCCACCACTATGACAACATGGAAATGCTGTGTTTTTACATGTTTTCTGATAACATGACACCTACAAGTTAGGCAATATACATGTTCCCAACAAATAATTTACATTGAAATAGTATCTCATTCAAATTAACATGTTTTCACTATGGCACAAGTTTACATGTCCCAATGCATTATTATCATGTACAAAACATTGACAACCATGCATGTTCTTACCATGATTGAAAACATGTAATAAACATGATATTTTCTGTAAGGATGATCCCGGTATTTGTTAAGAAAATAATTTTTTTTCCTATAATCCCTAATATGCATTGTATCTTCTTAATAATTACAAAACAATTGTTTCCAAAGTACAATTCATTGAAATTTAATTAATTTTAGTGGGATACTTTATAACTCTTGAAACTAACACTTATTTGCAAATAAAATGGTCAACTACAAGAAGTACTACGTGGCAAATATTTGAGTGAGTGAAACTTTATATCTATCAGCTAAGTTTGCAATTTACTTATACTTCTACTAGCCTTGTACTCTATTAAGCAATTAAGTTTGAGTGAATCCATAGTATGTACGAACATATATGAAGAGTTACCAAAGGATGCTAATGTCATACAGTCAGTGTCTCATCAAAGTTCGTCAGACCAAATCAAACTGGATCCAATATGATTCCAATTAGATCTAATTTATCAAGATCTACATTGGAATTGAATCCAGTCGCATCTTTCAAATATTACGGTGCACAATTGGATTTGGAAATCCAGATCAAATTGCATCTGATCTACAATTTCTATAAGGGGCAACACTAGTCTTATATGCTCACTACAAAATGCTTGTTGTTATACAGTACAAGACAATTTGCATTTTGCACAGTGTGATAAAGTTAGAAACAAGACTAGGAAGCAACAGTGAAAATTCAAAGGGTTGAGATCAAACTTCAAGAAAAGAAACAACTGCTAGTTCTCTCCTGCTTCCGCTTGACCAGCCTGTTCCAATGAAGGGAAGACTTATTCCAGTCGATTGCAACTGGTCATCAAATCAACTTTGATCTCTAGATTATGGAATTTCAATATCGATATTAAAGTTATCACCTCACTTATCCGACATCCAACAGAAAACATGAATTTTTCTTTAGGAGACATGCGTTTGAGCCTATGCATGCGTTCTGATAATCGAAATACACAAGACAAAAAGCATCTTATAGTTATGTATCTCGTCTCGTTGTTCGTTTCTCAAATTCCAAGTTCAATAACATGACTGCTTCCACAGCATTTATTTTCTTGAACAAGAGAACTGGATACAATTTTATAAAAAATTGAAGCCAGGCAAAAAATCTTTCTTCAAGCATCATGTTCATTCTATAAAGTACATGACAAGAAAGGGATCCAGTAACATATATAAAAATAATCCAATTTTGCTACAACATGAAATTCCAGCTTGAGTTCAGCCACGCAGAGATGACATAAACAGAGCTTGTGCAAAACATGGACTTTTTAACTTTCTTTTTTGGTATAGAAAATAATGTGAAGTAAACACTTTATACCCTGAATTGATTAACTTCAGTCAACATTGCTTAAAGGTCTCTAGCTCTGATGAAAAGATCAGCACAAATCAATATAACTTCCTAGTAATAGTTTATATAGATGAGCAATGGTCTAATATTCTGAATTGATTTATGGTGCATGATTATCTTGAAGTACAATGTTTTTCAATTCAATTCGATTCAATTCAGTACCCTAACTATACGATCAGCATATCTGATATATCATAATGCCATTTGGTAGGGTGGTTAATTATCCCACATTCAGGAGGATACTAGTTCCCACGTCAGGATATAACGTCATAAAGTGGTGACTTAAACATCATCGTTAAATTGAATTCCTAAAAATTTTTAACTATTTTTAGGAAGATTATTCCATTGTTTTATGGCACGCAAGAAAAAAACCAATGATAAGCATTCGTTCTAGCACGAATTTCCTTTAGAGGATTTGAGTGAACATGCCTACCTCTAAGCATTTAACTTAAGTATATCTGAAACTATGAAGTTAAAATTAGGCCTACATGGCAAATTAAACGTTTCGAACAAACCCATACTTAAATCTTTCCTTCGAGAACGCAATGATTCCCAATTTAGAGAATTTAGCCTCTCAGTCACACTCTCGGTCCTTTGGTAATTGCCTTTAAAAAATCTAGCATCTCTACGTTGTATCATTTCAATGGACTGTACATGGGTTATCTTGTATAGATTTTAAACTGGAGCACGGTATTCTAGAAGGGACCTCACCTATACGTTTTATAACATGTTTCTTTATGTACTAAACTATATCACTGCAATCACTACTCCATAGTGATGTCTAGCGATTTTTTGGATTACTATTGTCAGTTTTTAGATATATGTTTATTATACTTAGTTTATACTGTTCTTACTCAGCATGTCATCAGGGCTACAATAATAAGATGTCAGAATGAATACATCAATTGTATTTATATATGGCACATTCATTATGACAAATACTAGCGTATTTCTAAAATTATGCAATTTTAATTAAATTCTGTTCAGGTTAAAAGGGGCGTTGAAAAGAAATTTGTAAATACCATTTTAAACCCAAACAGGAAGCTTTTCTTGGCCAGTGTACAGCAGAATGTGGCATCCGTTCACTTGGCCAACCAACACAAAATTTGGCAAGTCAACTATATAAGCTCGTGTTGCATTTTTTTAAATAAATAACAGCAAAGTGGCAAGCTTCACGCTCATGGCATGCAAATTGGAGTCAAAGTCCTCATTTGGAACACCAACAGTTGGCTGCAAATCACTCCTTACATCATTTAGTTTGAATAAGGCCGACTAAAACTGTGCCACTAGCTGCCAACCATTGCAATTGCATAACGTGACAAGATGCAGGACCTGCAAGTCACATAATATCACGATTCTAAATATGGGTTACATTCAATTAACAGTAAAACTAAGGAATGGATTCTTTCTTACCATACATTATGTACATTGGCGGATTCAGGACAACGGTTGGGCATAGGGGGAGGAGGGAAGGGGGGTTAATTTATGAAAATACATGACTCCATGGTGGGGTAATGCCAATCCTAAACCTAAATAAGGAAAACCAGTCTTTAAATTTTACAATAAAACCCAAATTCTTAAAACTTGTAATTACATTTTAAATAATTTGATTTTAACTCTGGCTTAGCTCAGGCAGAGTGAGCTATTCATAATTTACAGAACGCGTGTTGTAAATTAAAACAGTTGCTATACTATGGAAATTTATACATTTTGAAAGTGAAAATATTTCACATTTTCATTCTGAAGTAAATAAAAAAACTATTGCTATACAACTGTTAAGAAGCCAGTCAAGAAATAAGACTGGAAATATTGAATGCATATATACCTTTTTTACAAGAACACTTTCCTACCATGTGAATATACTGTGGAATACTGTGAATACTGGAAATTTTAAGGCTTTTTTCCCTTTGAATCCGGAGCACTGTTATTATAATATACCATTTTTCCAGCAATGTGATTTTCGTTTATTGAATCAAAATTATTTCTTCAAAACCAAACCAACCAGAAGACTTTATATCTTGTGGTAAATAAGTGTATTTCAGAAAAATTTTCTATTACTCACAACGTCAACAATGCTAATTGCATAAGTAATATAAAAGTAATATAAAAACTACGGAGTCTCAGTCAATTTAATTAGAAACATGACTAATACAGAGCATTTAACAACTATATTAATTATCAGTCATTTGCCATTATCAGCACATTTCATTTCTTCAATATTATTTTACTGTTATATTTGTGCAAGTGTGCACACTGGTGACTGCATGGTTTTAAAACTAAAACAATCCTGTAGATTTATATAGTATATATATGATGAAATCATCACACTTTCGGGTTTCAGGTGCCAAACATTAGCATTGATGTCTTAATATCAATGGCATGCCATTTGCAAAAAAGTTATAAAAGTTAACTAATATGTATAAAATAATTACTCTACTTACCCAACAAACCAGTTAAAAAGTATTACTAGAAGAAATAGTGCTTACCTATAAAAAAAAATAAAAAATATAATTGAGTTTTATGTAATTATAGTCATACACATATTTTTAGCCACATAAACTTCTAAAGAAAATTTAGTTTTACTCATGAAATTATAATAAATCACCTTGTATACAGTTGTTACCAACGACATTTTGCAAGCTTTGACATAATTTACCAAAATAAAGTGTTATGTCTCGTCTGTATATCGGTTGCCCTGCAATATCACTTGCGATACTTTATTCTTGAAAAAGCATAATTAAGGCCATTTCAAGTACGTAATGTAGTCTAATGAAATCGTTTCTTATAGGAGTTGCAGCCAAATTAGAATTTTATTACACCAGCATGTATTCAACGAGTCATTGGAATGGTCAGTATAAAAGTTATTTCTATTAGGCCAAAGTGGTGACCAGCATCCCATTAGTGTTCCAAATTGCTCCATTTTGGTATATATTGCCTCGTAATGAAAGAAATTGCCAAAGTAAACTGCTACAGAAATTCAGGATTTATCGGATCGAAGCTTAGCATTGCCATTGTCAAACAATTGAACGTAAAAATTCTGTTGGAATTATAATCATGCCTGCAGAATTCTAGCATGCACATATACTTCAAATGCGGGAAAGAACATAAAGAAAATCTGCTCACTCGAGGTCCTATACATTAGATTTCTAATTTAGATAGTTTTGAAAGAATTGTTCTGCTCATTAAATTGTCAGATTTAGAATAATATATGCATAATGTAGGCTCGCTACAGAGGCTATTAGGCCATATTCGAAGACATCGTAGCTTCGTTACTAAGGAGAAAATAATGTAAGAAAAAATCTATAAAATGGTGCCAGATGTTTTTAAAGACTATATATACAGTGCATATAACCCTTTCATTGCACACTAGTAAATATCCTTCTGATGAAATATTTAGTTGTTTTCATAGTCTATGGGTGGTTTAGTATGGTCTGCTTTATAAGAGCAACTCTAAAGTTTAACTAATGCGACATCCACATCATTTATGATATCAATTCGCAAAAGCAATGAGAAATAATAAAATTGAGAAGGGAAAAAAAACCGGAATTAATAAATTCACTTTCAACTTCTCATAGTTGCTTTGAAAGCATGTAGAGATGTAGTATGCATGCATGTAAATGTGATTTTCATACATTGTTATTATGTAACATCTTTTCAATTCAATTCAACTCAGTACCCTACGATCAGCATATCATTATGCCATTTGGTAGGGAGATTATGCCATTTGGTAGGGAGATTATGCCATTTGGTAGGGAGACTATGCCATTTGGTAGGGAGACTATGCCATTTGGTAGGGAGACTATGCCATTTGGTAGGGAGACTATGCCATTTGGTAGGGAGATTATGCCATTTGGTAGGGAGATTATGCCATTTGGTAGGGAGATTATGCCATTTGGTA